>APFE031117640.1:23804-52664 GCA_000404065.3 Pinus taeda
GAGGGAGTAATGATCCCATGGAATTTTTCTTTTTAATTGAACAGATAGTCGGGATTATATTAATAAAAGTGGGGAGAGGGCCGCAAATCTTGACATTCGTGATCAAAATTGCTGAACATTTCAACATGGAAAACAAAGACTTTGCTAATTTTAATAGTATTAGTATAGTTTATACAAAAAATAGTACTAGAGTAGATTGTGAAAAATTCCAAGCCACAATTTATATTTACATAGTAACATAGACTATATATGAATAATAACAAAACTACATCTCATGAAATTGCATAAGACACATAATCACCCAAAATAATTCCCTTTATCATTATGGTCTCTTTGGCGACGACTCCTCTTTTGCTCTAAAGGTTTTTCAAAAACTTTGTCCATGATTCACCCTTACCCTAGGAGGTAGCAAAACCTCAAGCTCAGAACCATAGTCACTAAGATGACAAATTGTCTCTTCCAACTCATCAAACGATTCATCCATATTGATGTGGAAAGAGAGAAATTTTACTTCCAAAGAAATTTGGAAGGAGCTCCTCTTCCTCTCTTTCACATCTGTCAATTTGGAGATGGAGGCAAGCATGTCATGTGAGGAGTCCAATATCCTATCTATAATTGTTTTTGCATCGAGATTCCCATGAGTAATAAAGCTCATGCCCATAATGAAGGAAGAGCCACAATTTTTTCTACGCAAGATTAAAGCATGACATACCAGAGCCTCAAACACTTCAAACAATTCTAAATGCGAGGCATGAAATCCATTGGAGCTGAAGGTATAGTTGAATTCCCAGTCAATATATGAGCCAAATCAATTTGAAATGACACATCTTTGCTTGAAGAGACTTTAGCCATGAAGAGGTAGGACTCAAGGGACATATTGAATGAGAAAAATTAAATTTATACTCTAATGTATTAGCCTAATTAACTCAACATGCATGAAGTGAATTGGTTGTCCACCCACAGTGAATAAATGGTTTCATCCAACAACTATACCCACCTCCCAACTTATAGTCCACTTGTATTCATATGCAATTCACTTGGAGCACATCATATCAATTCTGATGAAATTGAATCGAGGAGCCAACTAGATAAGTGAGTTTCAATTATCTGAGAGGATTGTAATGATGCTCATGAGCACCTTCCAAAGAGACTTTACGATAGAATTATCCAAGAGGAAACCATGTGAAGCAAGAAATACCTGTTAAGTGTTGAAATTATAGCAAGAAAAGCCTTCATTTGACTTATGCCTTAGTCAAATGGAGTAAATTTGATTTTCCACGTCAGTAGGATGACATGGATTATAGCTTGCTAGAATGACACGGCCTTGTCTACTAGTCAAGTAAGTAAATTCGAGTTTGTAGGCTAGAAATATAGTTATGCATGAGTTTATTGTTAAGATATACAAATCTTGTTGAGTTATTGTTATTTTAACTCAACTAACTAAGCTCTAGTCATTAGTTGAGTCATTTGAAGGTCAATTGAGTAGTTATGACTATTGTTAACTCACTAATATATGAGTTAACAAGTCAATCAAATAAAAATAGACACAGTGATGCATGGAATTAGAATTTCCTAGTTGAGTGTATGAAAAGGAACATTTATATTTATAATTGTATATTATTGAGTGTACAATTGATTTTGCACAATTGAGCAAGTGATCAATTCCCCTTGGATTTGCACAAGGAAATAGGGAATTACCCTATTTTTTAGGAGCTTAATTCCTCAAAGATTGCGTAAGGAAATAGGAGGTTGGATGAGGATTTAATTGGATAATTTATGGCCAGAACAAGTTAGGAAGAAGGAGAAGAATTTTATAGTGCAAGGTGTGTTGGAAATGCAATAAGAAAATCTCCATTTGACTTTGCCTTGGTCAAGCTAGAGAAAATTTGAATTTCCATTTCAACAGAAATCTTGGAAGTAGTTAACTGAGGTGACATGGAAATTGTCACTCAGTTAACTTAGTCAATTCAAGTTTGGGAAGCTTGAGTTCAGTTCAGTATGATTGATTTCTAATTTATAGCAATCTATCTCAATTAATTTGTGCTATGGTAAGTTAAACTAGTTCTAACTATTGGAAGAACTAGTGGAGGTCAATTTGTGGAAGTGTAACTTCAATTGCACTCAGAGATCAACTAGTTAACTAATTAATCATCTCAAAATAACTCATGCATGCAAATAATTTGAGTTACCCAGTTGAGATGGATATTCCAAGGAAGTGTACTATCATTTGTAGACTATTCCGAAGTGTATAGGTGGTGCATGCAGTCACAGGAAGAACCTAGAGGAATTGCACAATCTAATTGAGGGAATTTCCTAAATAATAGGGACTAATTTCCTCAAAAAACAACGCAAGGAAATAGGAGTTTGTAGGGCTTGAAAATTGGCTAAGTGTTGGATAGAGTCAGTTAGCCAGACAAAGAGATAGACTATACTCCTGCAAGTTGTGGTTAGGATTGTGCAAGCATATGCATTCATCTCTATTGTTTGATTAATGAAATACATATAGGAAGGGGTTTTGAGTTGTTGGTTTCCACTAGATAAATATTTTTTCATGTGTGATGTGTTGTAATTATGACTAATATGTTGTCCTTGATGGAAACCTACTTGAAAAAAATGTCAACATTGGTAGAAGGATGAGTATACGAGCTAGTATAGATGTGACAAAGATATTGGACAAAGGAATATTAGTTCAAAGATAGAGGAATGATAAAGGTAAATTGTACGAAGATATATGCGGGTTATGTGAAATAAGACTACATACATACGTGGGTATGGTGAAGTAAAGTCGCATACAGTTTCCATGCCACAATATTCTCAATACACGGGGTTGTTTGCCATGCTATTGGCCCATAGTAATAAGTCTAAAAATAGATATTAGGTCCCGTGAAATAATACCATCGATATTACTAAGGGATTTGCATAAGGTATTGGATAAAGAGTAAGTTATAGAAGGAGATGGAGATCAAAGTGTTATGTGTGCCAGTTATGGGTTATTAATGAATGGTTTGATTTGAAACAAGTGTGCACCAAGGAGCATGAAGGAGGTTTTGATTTGATAGATTTGAAAGCATTATATTGACTAATAAACATTCTTGCTTGATCCTTTATGATTATGACTAACAATGATAATTTTTTTATGGTAATGATGTTCTGACAAAAACATGTGACAATAAGGGTTGTGAAATATGTTTTGTGGTTGTAGTGAAGGAATGGTTCTGTAATTGCAAATCCATACACAGGTTGCCTTTAGCAAGGGGGTTGTACCTCCCTTCCTGTAGGATATGGAAAATGAGAGAAGGTTGTAGCCTCCTACAGTTAGGATCCTGCATACTTGTTAAAGTGTGCACTAGTCCAAGATTGTAAGAAAATTATTTTATTTTTAAAAGAGACATAGCTGACAACATTGGTGGTTTTCTCCCACATTGGTTTTCCAACTAAAATATTTGTGGTCATGTGTGTTTATGTATTTATTATGTGTTAATAATCTATATTCTTGCTACTGTTCATATTTTCTGGTTAATACATGTTTTAATGAACTAATGATTTGTTGGTTAAAGATTAACAGATGGTGAATTATATGTAAATCTAGTTTAAAAGATGTACATAGTTTACATTATCATAGTCGCGTATGTATGCAGGCTCACTAAATAACATTCGTGTATAGCAATTGGAATAAGAAAATTAAATTTGAAGTAAGTTTTAAAATACTGATTCACCTACCCTCCACACCCCCCCCCCCTTTGACCCTCAATAATTTTTCCTAAAATTTCATATCAGAGTAGGTCCTTCAGAACAAGTTTGATCACTTGAAGGAAGAGTCATCAAGATGATAAATCAAGAGTGAGTAGAATCTATTGGACCACCATTGTTTAATGGATCCAACTTAGTTCTCTGGAAAGTCAGAAAAAGATCTTATTTGTAGTCACTTGGAGTTGATTTTTTGGGAATCTTTTGAGGCTATCAATATCCATCCTTCATTCGCACAGATGAAGCAGAAAAGAAAAAATATGAGACTAATGCAAAGGTTTTCAGTGCTCTGTTTGGAAGCTTGGAATAATCATAATTTGTAATGGTCATGTAGCTGAATACTACAAAGGCTATATGGAACAAGATCATCCAGAGTTATGAAGGTGACACTAAGGTAAAGAGTGTTAAACTTCAAACCTTTCAAATTCAATATGAAACCCTCAAAATTCATAGTGATGAAAGTATTCAAGTTTATTTCTTAGGATAGATGAGATAGTTAATTCAATGAGAAATATTGGTGATGAAGTAAAATAATCATGCTTGTTGATAAAATCCTATGATCTCTAACCCCAAAATTCGATTTGAAAGTCTTTGCCATTGAAGAAATGCAGTATTTGAGGAATCATACCGTTGTCCATCTTCATGGGATCTTAAAAACCTATGAAATGAGAAAATTGGGTCCTTCACAAATTAGAGAAGCAACATTAGAAGCTACTTCTAAAGGAGAATAAAAGGATGAGCTTCAGGAATCAAGTTGTGTATCAAATGAAGAAGAGAAAAACTTTGTAAAGAAACTCCAAGTAGGAACTAGAGGACTTAGAGGTAAGCTTCCTTTCAAATTTTTTTCTTGTGGAAGAGTTGGTTATTATTCTATTAAATGACCTTATAGAGAAAACAATGAGGAAGGGAAAAACTATGCAAAATTAAATTTTATAGGAAGGTTTGAAAACAAGAAAAGTTTCTATAGACACGAAGATATTGAAGGTCTTTCAAATAGTGAAGAGGGTGAGTGTGATCAATAATATCAATTACTTATCGTATTTGAAGATAAATGTGTTGATGAGTCTGAAGGTGTTTTTATGAATTATCTAGAAGAAAAAGATAATATCATTGAAGAAATAACTCATCTTAAAATTCATCTAAAAGAAGCTAAATTAGTGGAGGAAGCACTGAAGAATTCTAGAAAAGGAGAGGTATAATGAAATGTTGGAACAAGAAACAGTAAGTATAATAAAGGAACTTGAGAAAACAAAATGTTTAAACCTTATATTTGCTAAAGGATCTAAGACCGTAGAAGAAATCATCAAAGTACAATGCTCTCCTCTAATAAAAACAAGTTTTGGATAGAATGGAGAATGATAAAAGACTGTAAAATCTTATGGAAGAGGTATAGGAAGCTATCTCAATGCAGTAAAGGGAGGTACTCAACAAATTCCAACTCTCAGGAAACGAATTAAGGATAAAAAGTATCTCAGGTAAATCACCCTTACCACAATCAAAAGGGAAATGACAAAAAAATGTACTATAATCATAGGAGCTTCTACTTCCATGGTCAATGCTTCACTTGTCATAATTTTGGCCATAAGGTTTCTCAATGTGTCACTTATAAAACTATGATAACTAGAGAAGAAAGAAAACAAAAGAATGAGATTGGATTAAAGAAATAATCTTATAATACTTTCTCAGCTCTCCAAGATGAAACAAAATGTTCCTTTTAAAATAACTTTGGGCATAAAGAAACTGAATGAAAAAGAAAAATGAGACGAACTCTTTAGAATGAACAAAAGGAAACAACATCCAAGGTATGGAAAAAGAAAACCATAGGATATGAGAATTGTGGTTTAGCTTTGTATAAAAGAGATCAAGAAAATGTATGGTACATTGGCAGTGGATTATCAAATCATGTGGCAGGCGATAAAGATAAGTTTATGTCCTTTATTGAATTAAATAAATAAAGGAACGTAACCTTTGGAAATAACTCACCCACTATTATCAAAGGGAAGGGAATTATTTTTCTAAACAATAAGGTTAAATCTGGAAATATTTTTTTTGTTGATGGATTAAGACATGACTTGCTGAGTGCTAGTCAAATGTGTGACCAAGGACATGAGGTTGTTTTTAGATTAAATAATTGTGTGATATGAAATTTAGATACACGTAAGATCATAATAAAGGGAACAACAACTCTCGGTAATGTCTATGTCTTGGAAGGTGATAAAGAGAATTGTTACTTGAGAAAAGCAAAAGAAAGTTGGATTTGGCACAAAATATTAGGACATCTAAGCTTCACTTAATTACACAAGTAAAGTAAAATGGGAGTAGTATGTGACCTTCTTAACATCTCTCTTCCAGAAAACAACATATGCAAATCATGTCAATTCAGTAAGAAAACGAAGGTTTAGCTTAATGCTAAAGAAGGTACTTCAAGTAAGGCACTTGAACTTATTCATAATGATTTGTGTGGTCCCATGGGAAAGAAGTGTCATTGAGGTGAACAATACTTCATATTATTCATTAATGATTTTACTAGAATTTGTTTGATTGGCTTACTGAAACATAAAGATGAAGCATTTGATAAATTTAAGTTCTTCAAAGCTCTAGTAGAAAATGAGCTAGACTTCACAATAAAATTTCATAGATCTTATAGACAAGGAGAGTTTATATCACATGCGTTTTTTGACTTTTGTGAACAACATCGTAGCAAGAGGCAATTTTCTATAGCTAAAGAATGCATAGAACAATCCAACAATGGCACGTGACATGCTTGATGAGTTTGCAACACCTCACACTAGGCAGAAGCAACACATACAACTGTAAATATCCTTAACAAAGCTCATATTTGGGTAAGCAGTGATAAAAATTCTTATGAACTATGGTTTAGTAAGCCTCCAACTGTAAAAAATTTCAATGTTTTTGGAAGCAAATGTTACATAAAATATAATGATGATAAACACAAAAGGTTTAGATCTAGATCTGATGAAGGAATTCTCTTTGGATATTCCCACAGAAGAAAAGGATATAAATGCTATCATAAAAGGCTTCAAAAGATTATTGAATGTATTGATTTTGTAATTGATGAAGCATCCACAGGTATCAAAATGGAAGCACCAACAGATGACGAACTTGTTCCTACAACAAGCCAAAATGATGTAGGAGAGGGAATTAATGAAGCACCAGAAGAAGGAATTGAAAGCACAGAAGAATCAGAAAATAACCCTTCAAGGTATGTTCATAAAAATCATCCAAAGTCTCAAATTCTAGTTGAAAATGAAGTTATAATACAAACTATAACTATCCACTATTGAACCTCAAAATGTAAATCAAGCAAGAAAAGATGAATTTTGGCTTAAGGAAATGAATGAAGAACTTGATCAAATAAGAAATAACCATACATGGGAACTAGTACCAAGACCTCATGATAAAAATGTTATTGGGACACAATGGATATTAAAAAAAAACCGAATGAAATGAAGAGGTAATTAGAAACAAACAAAGACTCGTATGCAAAGGCTATGCTCAAAAAGAAGGAATAGAATTTGAAGAAACATTTGCACCCATAGCCAGACTTGAGTCCATAAGAATGTTCCTTGCATTTTTAAAATTTCATATCGTTAAAATATATCAAATGGATGTTAAATCTACATTTCTAAATGGGGATCTAGAAGAAGAAGTTTGTATTGAACAACCTAAAGGGTTCATTTTAGGAAATGATAAAAATCATGTTTGCAAACTTAAGAAGGATATGTATGGGCTAAAACAAGCCCCACGTGTATTGTATTATCATTTTGACATGTACCTTCAACAACAAGGCTTTACCAAGGGGTATGCAGATAGAAATCTATACATAAAGATGGATAAAGATAAAATTTTGATAGTTGTTGATTATGTTGATGACATTATATTTGGAAGCAATGAAGAATCTATGAGTCAAGGATTTTCTTCAGTCATGAAGCAAGAATTAGAAATGTCCTTACTTGGTGAACTAACATACTTTCTTGGTCTTCAAGTTGAACAAACTAAGAATGGTATCTTTCTCTGAAAAACCAAGCATTAGGGGAATTTTGAGGTCTAAAATGGGCCTGCTAAGAAAAATGTACAACCAAAATAAACTTTGTAAGAACAAATGGGATTCAAGATGCTGATGCCAACCATGGGGGCTGATTCACCATTTTTGGAGTAAAAATTTAAAAAGATTAAATAAATAAATAAATAAATAAAATAACTTTTTCAACATCTCTCCTTAAGGTTTTACTCACATTTTGAGTGGGATTACTCGTTTGATACAAAATTTAATTCCTCATCGAAGGAGAAACCATGTTGCATACTTTTGATGGACCCTACTACACAAAAAATGAGAAATACATGAAAAAACATGATTACAATCACGTTTTTCATGTATTTCTCTTTTTTGTGTAGAAGGGTCCATCAAAAGTATGCAACATGGGTACTCCTTAGATGAGGAATCAAATTATGCATCCAACGAGTGTTTTCGCTTGAAATTGGAGTAGGCCCATAGGGAGATAAGTTGAAAATACAAGCTGAAAAAATAGTTTTTTCTTTCTTCCCTCTAAAATTTGATGATGTAATCTAATATTATTTTATTATTTCTGCTATTATTTTATAATTTTATGAAGAGGCCCATTTTAGACCTAAAAATTCCCCTAATGTACCTTAAGTAGATTCTAAAGAAATATGGAATGGAAGACTACAAATTTGTATGCACATTTATGGTAACATGATGCAATCTTAGTTCACCTCATGATTCTCCTTAAGTAAACCAGCTAGAATACAGATCTATGATCAAGATCTTAGTCTACCTTACAAGAACAAGGCTATATATTATGCATGCATTTGGGATTTTTAGATGATTTCAAGCAAATCCTAAATAAACTCATCTCCATACAGTCAAGAGAATATTCAAATATTTACAAGGAATTCAATATTTTGGTCTATGGTATCCCAAAGAGGTATATTTTCCACTTCATTCTTACACATTTACACATTCGGTAGGTACTATTAATGATTGAAATAGTACTACTAGAGGAGAATTGTCATTGGGACCCTGCTTGGTATCATGGTTCAGAAAAAACAAATCTCCATTGATTTATCTAATGTTGAGGAACAATATGTTACTACTGCATATTACTACACTCAACTTCTATGGATGATGCAAAGATTGCAAGATATTCAAGTCACTTGTCCTCAACCTATACTTATTCTGGCTGATAATGTTATGCAACCAACTCACAAAATGATAGATCAAATACTTAAAAATTATCCTCTTCGAGGGGGAAACCTCCTTTACATTACATAAATGAAAAATTCTTGGATGATACAAATGACAAGACCTTATTTGTATATATAAGAGTCTAAGGGGTCACAATATAACGAGAGCCTACATAACATAATAATGTAATGGCGCAACAATAACAATAGTGGGCTTTTATGGGGCACAACAATAACAATATGGAGGCCACATAGGCATAACAATAACAATAAGGGGGATACACGAGTATTATAGGGACCTAACATGCCCCTCTCCTTCATATTTGTTTTTGTCCCCAACACTCGAATGGTTTTGGAATATTTAGTGGGTAAGTTCTTCCACTTAATGAGATACTCTAAAATTGATCGTTTCCATTTTTTTTCGGTTCTTGTTTCTGTCACTAATTTAGGCTAAAATATGTTTTTTCCTTCTTCATAAAGTTTTGGAAACATTGCTTGAGTTGGAAGCTTGTCACTGATAACCTTCTTTAAGCATGAAACATGGAAAACTGGGTGTACTCAAGAAGATTCAAGTAACTCCAATTTGTATGCCATATTACCAATCTTTTGCAACACGTTGTAAGGACCATAGTACTTGGGCGATAATTTATTATCCTTCTGTCGTAGTTGCGGCAACAACCCCTCCAAAATTACCAACCCTTTAAAATTCAGGAGCCCCTTTACCATAGTAAGAGTTTCCTCTTATCCTTATAGTTTGTTCAGGAGATTCAAAAATCAAAAAAGTATAAAAAGAACCTAAGTTTCTTCCTCACTAGTTGAGCTAAGTCCTTAATTAGGTCTAAGTCATATAGTCGTAGCACCATTATGTGACCTTTTCTTCTCCTATGACTTGTGTGACCCATGTGACCTTGCCAACCCGTTGAGTCGCATAGGTCTCATGAGTCCACCTAGTGAGATTCATGACATTGTGACCATGTGACCAAGAAGTCACTGGGTCATAGAGGTCGTAAAGGCCTAATCACCTATCCATGCAACCTGCGCAACCCATGTGACCTAGCGACCTTTGGGTCGCAAATTCGGTTAGGTGGCATAGGTCGCACACTTCCCAAACTTAGGCATGCAACCCATGCAACCCCTACATGTGTGAATAAATTTATATATAGTGGCTTTGACCCGCTCACTTATAACATTTCTTTGGTCACACAAAAGGCATGGAAGCTCCGCGACTTAGAAATGTGCATTATTTCTTCTATTAGGTGACCTTCCTGCTTCTCCAAAAATCATTGTTTCCATCTAGGTGTCATCGCCCTCAGCCTTGACCTTGAAAATTATAAGCTTGGGGGGTTTTATCCATAACTTAACATCATTTCCACCATAATTATTCACTAAATTTCTCTTTAGCTACGTGAGCCTCCATTGCTTTTGCTCACACCCATTTCTAGCCCTGCGCTAACCTTCTTCCCCCACAAGTCGAGCCATTTGAGCCTTAGGAGTTCCAAAAACCCCTCTAAAGCCACATTCATCAACTCAAGTCACCCAAAACACAGGTCTTGCAGCCTAAGTTCACGATAGCAAAATCTATGCGACTTCTGTGACCTGCCATCCTTGCGACCTTAAGACCTGTGACCTTGCAACATATGACCTTTGTGACTTTTCATCTTGAGGCTTGACCTACCCAGTGGCTAGGTCACTACTTACTCTGTGTGACCCCTGTGACCTCCTCCCCCCTGCAACTTACCAAAAGACCCTCTCTAAACCTCTAAAAGTTGTTGTTTTCTTATCACTCTCTTCTTTTCTCATGATGTATCTCTCATCGTGGGAATGTTTTTTAGATATTCATGGTGACGTGGATCTCAACTGCATCTCCATCTCCTTTTTTGAGGACAAGATGACACCTCATACTCGAAATTATTCCCGTAAGATCTTTAGGAGTAGTTCAAAAGAACTCCATTAGTAAGAGGAACCCCCTATCTACGGAGACATGGCTTGCAACATTAATGAAAGCATGAGGCTTTCCTCGTATGAAATTTATGAGGGGTTTTCCAAGCCAAACATACCAAAGACCCAGGAGGAATTCCCTATGTACCTAAATCTCAAGAGGTCCAAACTCCACAAGGTAGCATCACACCCTCTAGTTTCCCTGTGTGCTGAAACCATTGACTGGATCATTCAAAGCATAAACATAGATTCATGGATGGTAAGGCACCATACTGGTGTACCCTTAGTAGAAATGTCCTCTACATACATTTCTACTTACTATAGTCTCCCTGAGAAACATGAAACATTGAACACCCATTGACTCTCCAGCTTCGTGACTCTTGCCAAAGACATCCTTAGTGAATGATGGAAAGACCTATCCAAGTTTTGAGTTAGGACAGGCCAGGTATATAAGACATATGGGTTGACGAAGGTTTGTCATCTGATTGCCACCATGATGAACTGTCTATATGGGAAATCAGACATGTGATGTGTTCCATGATACATTGATCCCTATCATGTACCTTGTTGACAACCGTGGAACAATTTTCAACTCGGCCAACATTCTCATGTTGGCCCTGAGGATGAACATCATCGCAGCAAAGCAGCCAAAGCCAGATCAGCCACCAAAATTCTATATGGCCTCATAACTTTTAGACACATTTTGTGGAAGGTGTTAGTTTGACAACAAGAGCTATAATCAGGATACGTCTATAGCTAGTCCAGTGCACCATCATTACAATATTTTCTAGGGCACCACCTTTAAGGTTATGATTGAAGTCATTTTTGAGTTTCTTATTTCCCCATTATATCAAGGATTGTTTGGAGAAGAGTCACCTTGTATGTCGAAGAGGGCGATGGAAAGCATTGTTAAGGTGGCATATTGGTTCCCGATCCAAGAGGGTACAATTATTAGAGTTTTAAGTTCCTATAAGGCCCTTCATGCTCTTCCCAAGTTATCCATAGATAGAGTGCTCTTGCGAGAAGTGTGTTATGAGATGACGGAGGCTAAAGCTTTAAAGGGGAGTCACTTTGTAACCATAAACTATCCTGTATATGACCCTGAGAATATTGTATCTACTCACTGCAAGAGAGCTAATTTTAATTGGTCATATTCGCATTCTAGATAGGATCATGAAGACAAAGGGAAGAACTAGGATAATGCCACTAGGGACCTTAGCCTTAGTGAGCAACATGCAAGAGACGAGGGGCTCCTTGAACACTCCGAGGATAATCTTAGTTTGAAAGAGAGGTCATCCACCTTGAGGAACAATGAGTAAGAGAAGCAGAAGGCCACTGGGAAACTGAAGAAGTAGAAGGAGAAAGAGATGGAAGATGTCCCAAGTGACACAGAAAAGCGGGAATATTATGAAACATTAGAAAAAAGTAATGTAACCCCTGAAAAGAAGAAACAAATCTCAAGAGGAAGAGGGAGGAAGAGCTCAAGAAATCAAAAGAGTCCAGAGACTAGGGCCAACTCGAAAAGAAGAGGTGATAGGAAGAGGAAGAAAACAAGAAGGAACTAGAGGATAAACAACGAGAAAAGAATATAGCGATGGAAGAAGAAGAGAAGTAGAAGTGAGAACAAGAACTAAAGGAACAAGAAGAAAAACTCAACTCAACCATGGAGCTAAAGAAGAAACAAGAAAAAAATTAGCAAGAGAAGAAGTGGTTATAGGAAGAATCAAGGAAAAGAGAAGAAGAGGAAAGGAGAAAGACAGAGCATGGAGAAACTAGTAAGATAGTTCAACCAGACATAGAACAAGACAAGCTAGATCCATTATATGTTCCTCCTTCTACTCCCCTCACCGAATAACATCTTGCCTTCTGAGAGTTGGACTTCCCTAAAAAATAAGAAGAAGAGGTACTAAACCTCACCAAGATCAATGTTGCCTAAGTTAGCCTCAAAATCAGGCAAGAGAGGAGGAGTTGTTATGCTAGAAACACTACAAAACCCTTATCAGTCACCACAACTAAAGAGATTTTTCCTAACACAACAATTAATCCTAAAACGATGGCCTCAAATGGAATTGCATTTGTAACTACAACTGAACATAATGTCGCTATGATGAGAAAACAAATCACGAAGCTCCAAAATAAGCTTTACACATTAGAGCAGAAGAAGACTAAAGATGAGCAAGACAAAAAGAGAGCAGAGCAAGAGAATCCAACCCTCCACTTAGTACATTCCAATGCAATGTAATTCAAGGCAGAAATAAAGTATGAGGTTGAGATGCTCGATGAAACCATCGAGATGATCTATGAAGAGATGTCAAAACTACATCACACAGTGGCACCTATATTGGTCATACAAATAGATATAAAAGAGAGGGATTATATGATAAAGGAATTCATTACTGTTGTAGTTATTATACACGGGTGGTTTGTCAAGTATTTGGGGGCACCATGCAAAATACCAAGGTCCAACTATGCATGAATAAGGATTGGGTCACCATGCAAAATGCCAAGGTCCAACTACGCATGAATAAGGATTGGGTCACCATGCAAAATGTCAAGGTCCAGCTACTTATCAAGATGCAGTCAAAAGAAAAACTAGAGAAATATGTAGATAGGGTATTGCCTTCATATAGACACATTTTCAGTACTCTGGAATGAATGATTCGGGTCCATGCAGGTTTGTCCATAGGAGAAGTCGGGCATGTGAGGAAGCAAGAAGATATCTCATAGGAAGTTTAGGCATTCATCAAGACATATAGACGTGTCATTCCCACAAATGACCTGCCTAATACAAAGGTGAATATCACACACTATGTGGTTGAACTAGTGAGAATGTATTAAAAAACTAGTAACCTTGGGAAGTCAGGTGAATTCCAGAAGGACCACTCTCATACCAAATTCCCTTGAATTCTTGCACATAAATGATGAATAACAACCAGAGATTACCCTCATTGCAGGTGAATACAAGTTGTGGCACACTTACCTAATGGAGCAACTCCACCTAGACATTCGAGAATGTTAGGCCCCTATATTACTAGTGTAACCCTTTATTCTTATTAGTACAACCCCCTTATTATATTGATGTACCCATGTAGTGCCCATATTGTTACTGTTGTGCCCCATAGAAGCCCATTGTTGTTATTATTGTGCCCTTACATTATTATTGCCATGTCGGATCTGATTATATTATGACCCCTTAGACTCCTATATATAGAAAGGAGGTATTTTCATTTGTATCATCAAAGAATCATTCATTTGTGTCATGTGAAGAAGGTTTCCCCCTCGAAGAGGCTAAATTCTAAGGTGTTGATCTATCTTTTCTATCTTTTTGTGAGCTGGTTTCATAACATTTGGTATTAGAGCTTTGGATTCTAGGGTTTCACTGCTTCAAATAGGTCATCATGGCATTTTCACTAGATAACTCTTGTTCTGCAACGTTTCAAAAGAAAAAGAAAAAAAACCCATTTGAGATGAAATCATACTGAACATCGGGTCCACAGTTTAGAGCTTTTCATGCTACATTTGCGGAGATATGCTCTGAGCAAGTTATTCTTTTTGCAGACTCCTGAATTACATTCCAAACAGGTGACTTGGGGAAAATCATCATAAATTTTTCTCTGAGCATCGGTTTGAAATTTCGTAAAAAGTTACAGAAAGAGGATACACTATAGTTACTTGTATATATTTTTCATAGCCAAAGTTGAAACAAGGACATGTGGCATGTCGTACAAGTTTGCTCTACTGAACTAGTCTATAATTAGGTCACTATGGGAGATTTTGCATAACTCTTTCTTGGAGAATCCAATTTGGATTAGACTTATGGAATTGGAAAGAGGACACAGAGAGATATTACAGGTTGTCATTTCAGAACTTAAAGATCTAAAAGTACAGAGTTACAGTCGTTTCAATATCGAGCTCCCAAATTCAAGAAAAGACGATATGAGGAAGTTTGATGGCAAGGATTCAGTAAATTGGATACTTTAGATGGAGCAATATTTTGATCTACATGGTGTACAACTGTTACAAAAGGTATGTATTGCATCTTCATATTTAGAACCAGATCAATTTTTATGGTATAAATGGCTTTGTTCTCGTAAACAACTTGTTACATGGTCAATTCTCACAAAGGAAATGATAGCACATTATGAGGATACAAAGAGAAACACCTTATTTAGAGCAACACCACAACAATGGGAAAGAATAAAAGGGTTTTGTGACAGAGTGGAAAGTAAAATTATTGCAATATGGAAGTCTACCCCTCACAACTATAAAGATGGAAGTGTTGTTTCTCCTAGCCTTCCACAACCTGCAAGGGTTACACCACAACAATGGGAAGAAAAGAGAGAAAAAGGGCTTTGTTAAAATTGTGATAGCAAATGCACTAAAGGTCATAAGTGTGCTGAAAAGAAATTATTTTACATAGAGTATGAAGAGGAGGAAGAAAAGGATCAAGAAACATCAAAAGAAGAGGAAATATGTCAGGACCCAACCCGAAAGAAAGAGGAAATGAATCAAACCATATCTTGTAAAGCATTGGCAAGAATTACCACTCCTCAAACTCTCAAGGTAGAAGGACATATCAAGAAGAAAAAGGTGCAAGAAGTGAAAGCTCACATTGATAAAGAAGAAATGGTTCCAACAATATCTTGTAATTCAATGGTCGGAATTACCACTCCTCAAACTATCGAGATAGAAGGACGTATCATGGAGAAAAATGTTCAAGAAGTGAAAGATCAGATCGAGCAACAAGAAATGAATCCAAACATATCCTGTAAAGGATTGGAAGAAATTACCACTCCTCAAACTCTAAAGATAGAAGGACCTATCAAGAATAAAAAGGTTCAAGCAATGAAAGATCACATCGAGCATCAACAACAAGTTCTCCAACTTTTAAAGGATAACACCACTTTGGTGAAAAATCGAATGAAACAAAAGGTAGATCAACATCATAGTGAAAAATGTTTTGATTTAGGTGTTTGGGTATTTTTACTGCTACATCTCAAGCAAGCTATTTATGAGAAGGAAATGTTGGAAATACTACTTGCACTTACAAAATGGCAACCTTACCAAATGGGAAGACACTTCAAGGTAAAAATGGATCATGATAGTCTTAAATACTTTTTAGAACAATTATCATCTTTAGATGAACAGAAAAAATGTGTCACAAATATGTTGCGTTATGACTTTGACATAATCTATAGAAAATGGAAGCAAAATTTTGTTGTAGATGCACTCTCAAGAAAGGATGAGGATGTGGAGGCATTGTTTTGTGCTATTTCTATTATCCAACCAGATTGGATAAATGAAGCAAGGGATGAATGGAAGAAGGATGAAGAAGTATGGCCACTTATTCAAAATTTGCAAAAGATCCCAATTCAAACAATATTGCCAGAAATTGAAGAGGAAGGAAAAATCATATTAGAACCTAGGAGCAGTCACAAAACAAGAACCTGATAGCTACAGAATCAATCAATTTCAGAGTATCTCATCAGGTGGAAGAACTTACCCTCTGAAGATTCCACATGGGAGGACAAGAATTTTATACAGAAGCATCAAGAACTACTCAAGCGTTGAGGACAACAATTTTTGAAGGAGAGGGGCATGTTAGGCCCCTATACTACTAGTGTAACCCCTTATTGTTATTAGTACAACCCTCTTATTATATTGATGTACCCATGTAGTGCCCATATTGTTACTATTGTGCCCCATAGAATCCCATTGTTGTCATTATTGTTCCCTTACATTATTATTGTTATGTCGGCTTTGATTATATTATGACCCCTTGGACTCCTATACATAGAAAGGAGGTCTTTTCATTTGTATCATCAAAGAATCATTGATTTGTGTAATGTAAAGGAGGTTGCCCCCTTGAAGAGGCTGAATTCTAAGGTGTTGATCTATCTTTTCTATCTTTCTGTGAGCTGGTTTCATAACAGAGAAGTTTCTATAGTTAAGTAGATTGTTGACTTATTATGTGATTTTGGAAAATTAGGATAGGATGGGACAATTTTGGAATGTAAAGAGTCATAAGGAAGTGTAAACATCACCAGGTAGTTGCAAGTTAATGAGGAAGCCCAAATGTTAGGGGTAAGCCAAGGGTCACCCTCATTCTATAAACACACCCTCATGACACATTGTAAAGGACTTTTAGCTAAGGACTTACTTTGGGAAAATATTGTTTTCAGAGAACTTATGTTGTTCTGATATATGCAAGGAGTAATTGTTATTTTCCCCTATTGGATTACACAAATGTTTTATGTCGTGGTTCCATGAGCATTATTTACATGATGGATTGGATGGTCCTGAGAGTTCTTTGATACACAGTCTATTCATGTGTTCTCTTGTGCCACAAAATTTGTTTCTCTATCCGCAAAAGGTATATGACTTGCTAACTCTACATTTTTGTTGGTGAATTGTTTCGTTGATATTGGTGTAATATTATTGTATATTGTGTGCTCTCTAACGCTTAAAGATGTTTTATTATTGTGACTTTTTTAATCTTTGTTGAGCACTTTATTACGTAGGCAAGAATTTTATTTGAAGTCTTCTTACAACTATTTTGTGTAAGGTTTATCTTATTTATAATCTTGTTATTCATGATGTTAATGTTATAAAAAAATTTCAATTATTTCCTTGTATTTATTGAAGTTCATGCATTCAATTAAGTTTGTATCCCACCTCCATCTGAAGCAAGATCAACTCACTTGAGCAGCAACTGCACCTACATACCATATGAGATCCCTAAATCAAACGATGCAGGGTCTAGTTGGGATCCTATATGGTGAGATCCCGTTTACTGTTGGTAGGGAATTTCTGCTCGTCAATAGATTTGGCACTACAAGGAAGGCCTAATAGCAGATGCCAATACATCCCCTCACATTGAAACTTCCCATAAAGCTAGTAACCGACCATGTCCCCCCACCCATCCCGAAATACCATACCATCCCTCTTTCTTTACACCTTTCCTGAACTACCAAAAAGGGGTTTTCTAGCCTCACCCACCTGAAGATGCACCGAAAGGACAAGGACTTCCTCTCTTAGAAGTCACCAATGACCAGTTGAGGGTCATGTGCCCTATTACTCATTAATTCACTAGGGGTTTAATGTGCATTCCTACCAGTAACTTCATGTCCAATTCGCGCACCTCCACACCTCTTCACACATGTCAAGGTGTCTTCATTAATTTCATATCATAGTTAATCAGGCTAGCAATCGATGACTATACAAAGGCATTTCAAAGTATTTCCATCAAGGGGTTATAAATACCCTTAGCATCTAAAGGATAATATCCTAGGAGTACAATAATTAGAGGAAACCACCAACCACATAGGGGAGGAGAGAAGGAAAAAATCAAACACCCCCACAAGATACCCCTATGAACAACCAACCTATGATAGAGAATATTAAAGGACCCCTAGGGCAAGGGACCAAGGATAATCTTAGGGACAATATTAACTTCTAAAATAATGAGTGGCTTCTTAGACTCACTTGGAACTCGAGGAATCTTAGGAATACGAGAAATTCCCAGGATCTATGACACTTCAAAGTTCCTCAAGGAAATGAGAGGCACCCTCCCCACACCGGTGAGTGGTCAGGAACGGATAATGACTTTGAGGCGAATCCTAATCACCCCATTTTTCCTCCTCCATAGAGAGGAAACCTTCGTCAACCTTTGGCCTGGATGGCTCAATCCCCATTAGGCATCCAAGGCCAACTCCATGACATGCCTTTCCATCTTGAGAAACACCTCTCGAAATTCAATCCCGAGAGGGGAACCTTAGTTGATGATCGCATCAACAATTTCTACTTAGCCTTGCAGATGATGAAAGTGAAACATGATGATGTGTCTTGCCACATGTTCTCTCACAATTTCGAA
The DNA here is from genome assembly GCA_000404065.3 of Pinus taeda. Lineage (NCBI taxonomy): Eukaryota > Viridiplantae > Streptophyta > Pinopsida > Pinales > Pinaceae > Pinus > Pinus taeda. The sequence continues at coordinate 42,589 of APFE031117640.1, forward strand.
AATAAGGCCACTACCTAGCATTGATATCTACCTATAGCTTCGATTAAAACATGGGAAGGATTATGGAAAACCTTCCTTGATAATTTTTCGAAAGATAAGATGCCTTCTATGCTCCTGAGCGAGCTTAGTACATAAAAGTGCGATAAGAAGAATAAGGTGAAAGATTTCAACCAATGATTCACTACCATTTTGAATAAGGTCTCGGTGGACTTGGCTCTTGATGATTCCATCACCATCGAATAATACACCAGATCCCTTTCATGGGACATTTCCATGTTCATTAAAGTCAAGGCTAAACCCACCTTAGTAGAGAACTTTGCAACAACTCTAGAAATGGAGAAATATTTGTTGTCTATAGGCACCCTCGAGCACAATTTGTGAGATGAGGCTAAACTATCCACTAAGAAAAATCAAGCTTCAACCAATAATCCCACCGATAAAGTCAAAGGTTCTTTTAATTATAAAGGGTTAGAAAAATCTTTAAAGCACTTGACAAATGGGGTTTATGAATTGAAAAGGAAGACTAGCGATTCCTCCTCAGGAGGGAAACCCACCAAACCTTTCTTTCAAAAGACCAAAAATCCACGCACTAAATCACCTCATGGATCCAATACGAATTTTAATGTGGACGAATTAGGAAAAGACAATTTTTGCACTTTCCATTGGGCCTCTCATTCTGAAAAGTCCTACCCTCAGTGGATCCACAATATGACTATCGTAGTAACCCATCTCTTGGAAGATCAGGCCAGGGGAGAGGGAGAGGAGGAACCAAACCATCCAAAAGAGGAAACCGCACCCCATGATGATGATTCTCCTTCTATTGTGGTAGCTTTCAAAGTCATCCATGGAGGATAGCTTATGACCATTCAAGAATCCATTGTAGGAGATATGCCTTCACTAAAGCCTCCAAAAAGCTACAACTTCAGTAGTAAGGGTCCTATGTTAGACTACACCCTAGAAGAAAATAAAAGGGCTCTGTTAAGAAGGATCCTTCCACCCATCAACACCATCCATCCATCGACCCCTTCCCCTGAGGGGGCACCTGGCAAAAGCCCCAAGGATTTGCTAGTGGGTGGCAAAATAGATACCTCCATACCCAAAAGCTCGACCAAAGGTGGTACAACTAAAACCACCTCATCCTCGTAAATCTCCTCGAAAGACACTTATTCCATGGACTTCAGGTATAATATCATTGAGGACATGAAGAAGATGCGAGGCAACATCTCGCTATATGAGCTAGCCAAGTTGACCAGCCAGTGTGATTTGATTGTCAAAAATTTCATTGCCTCTTCCACAGCCTCGAAGCCTTCCTCATCAGCCAAGACTAACTCCTCAAGCTGATATTAGGTTGTTATTGACCTTCAATCCATTGTAAATTCCACAAATGCAAACTCGAGAGGTTCAAATCCCCGTTTTCTTCTGATCTTCAAATTTTTTAACTACAATGTGCACAATTGCCTTGTCAACAATGACACGTCAACAAACATCATGCCCTAGTGGGTATGCAAGAAATTAAACATCTAGCTCGAGAAAACAGATGTGAATATCATTCTACTAGATAGGTCCCATGTCGCAGCCATCATTGAATTGAATAATGTGATGCTCATGTTGTCCTCCAATTGTCGGGTGCATCAATGCATCAACATAACTGTGTTTGACATCCTAGTAGCCTAAGGATTACTCTTTAGTAGGGACTGGTCCTGTAAAATCCAGGGATACTTTAACACAGACTGGTCCTACTTACAATTACCCTATAAAGGAAATAATATCAAAACAAAGTCAACATAGAGCCTTGCATGAAACACATTGTCACATATCTCAAAGGCTCTAATGAGTTGATCAGTTTCACTCAAGAGGAGCTAAGGGTGTGCTTTCTGAAGACATTGATGGGTTATTACCATCCAAACCATGAACCATTCCCCTGGTACTCAGCTAGAGCTCCCATCACACACCCAGTTGATGAAAATGCAATTTTCACTCTAAATATGTGTACTAAAGACTTGCCTGTTCTCAATGATGAAATCTGGATACTATATCATGATGGGTCCAAGACTCACGATGGGGCTGTAGCGGGTTGCATCCTTGTGGATCCCAAAAGGAACATATTTTTGGTTTCTTTTATGTTAGAGTTCCAATGCACCAACAACACTGTAGATTACGAGGCATTGATACTCGACCTCAAGAAACCTATAGACTTGAAATATGATTGTGTGAAGGTAATCAGTGACTCTAAAATCATTACAAGACAGGTATGGAACACAATTCACTATTTGTTACCACAACTAAAGAATTACTAGTGAGAAGTTTGGCACTTGATAAGTTCTTTTAAAGCTTTTAAAAATATTTATGTTCCTAGATTCAATAATTCTGTTGTTGATACTCTGGCAAGTGCAACATCCATATTTACACCCCTTAGGGATGGTTTTCAATTGAAATTGTTTATAAAGCGGTCCTCCTTGTTAATATAACTAATTTATGCATTTTCAATGATGACCAAGAGATACTAGAATTCATGACGAATGTGAAAGTGTTTAAAGACATGGTCATTGAGGAGGAATAACATGAAAGGTCCTTGTTGGAAGAGGAAGACTCACGTAAGGGTAACCCCATGCCTAAAGGAGTCATCACGCTAGAAAAATTATTTAATCTACAAAACTGCTTCTCAGGCCTACCAAATACCAAGACATGAAGTTCCACCATTTCGGATGAATAAATCAACCTTCGAACTAATTCCTACCCTAAATTCTTCAACATAGGAGTGGGATGCTCCTTCGAGGGAAGACAAGCTCTCATTAGCATGTTTAAGAGGTATCACGACATTATTTCTTGGACATATGATGACCTAAAGATTTATGATACGTGGATCATCCAACATGTCATTCCTACGAAAGAAGGGGTCAAACCATTTCAATAGAAGTTGAGGAAAGTGCATCTCATGTTGGAACCCCTCATTTATAAGGAACTAAAGAAGTTATTAGATTTCTACATTATCTTTAAGGTTAGACATTATACATGGGTGTCAAACGTTTTCCCAGTATGGCAAAAGTCTAGTGAGATCTATTTATGCGTCGATTTATGAAACCTTAATCTGGCATCCAATGAAGACAATTACCCAATCCCATCCATGGAACAGATCCTCCAAACCATCTCGGGATCATAAATATTTTCCTTCCTTAATGGCTTCTCTAGCTACAATCAGGTCTTAGTAGTCAAACCAGATTGGATTAAAACAACCTTCAGGACGAAGTAGAGAGCATTTTCATTCCATCTCATGCCTTTCAAACCTATCAATGTCGGGGAAACATTTAAAAGAGAAATTGACAACGCTTTCAAGGGTTTAATGGGCCAAAGTGTGGTCGTTTACCTTAATGATGTCACTATCTTTTCAGAAAGAAGGTTTGAAAATCTCCACCATCTAAAGTAGACTTTCAAATGCTGCTAGAATTATGGGATTTCGTTTAACCCTAAGAAAATCATATTCATAGTTTCCAAGGGAATCATTGTCAATGTTCACCAGATGAAAGATATAGCATAGATTCGTCCTCCGAGAAACAAAAGGGGTATGCAATCTTTCCTTGGTAAGATCAATTTCCTTCGCAGATTTATTTTAGATTTTTCCCAAATTGTTAAGCCAGTGCAGAACATGATCAAGAAAGATTCAGTGTTCAAATGGAACCAGCAAGAAAAGGAGGCTATTGATCACATCAATAAATCTATCGCTAAGGTCCCTTCCCTTTTTAGCCTAGACTTCAGCAAGGCTTTCATCTTATACACTTTTGCCTCAAATCTGCCTTTAGCTAGAGTCGTCACGCAAAAGGATAGCAACAATGATGAACACTATATATATTTCATCAGTGCAGGACTGCAAGGTGTAGAATTCAATTACCATGACATAGATAAGAAAACATATGCGGTCTATAGAGTTGTGAAACATTTCAAACCATACATTCTTAAGAACCATGTCAAAGTAATGGTTTTGCACCCTGCTGTCAGGTGACCCTTCATCCAACAAGAGCTGGGTGAGAGGAGGGATAACTAGATAACTTCCCTCCAGGAATATGATTTGGAGTTCAAACCCTTGCACACGGTGAAGGGGCACGGGCCATGAAAACTAACTGTTGTAGTCACAGATCAATAAGGTGAGAAGGCAGAAGGTTAAGAACATGAGATTGAAATGTAGCAGAATGAACTAGTTAAGTCCCATTACCCCTCGTCATGGTACCCATTCCTGAAGCAATACCTAGGGCAAGGGACTGTACCACCTAATTTTTCCGCAAAGCATAAGAGAGAAATAAGGCTCAAAGTTACTTCATATCAAATGGTTGAAGATAACCTATTTAGAAAACACCACCTTGGCACGCTACTGCGATGCTTGGAATATGTCAAGGGCCAATATTTATTGAAAGAGTTGCATGATGGACCAGTAGGGGGAAAATATGCTGGTGACACCACCACCCAGAAGATGATGCAAGTAGGGTTCTACTAGCCCACACTCTTCAAGGTCGCACATGCTTATGCTCGGAAGTGCCACATTTGTGAAAGGGATGCAGGAAGGAAATCTCAGTCATCTTGCACTCTCCAACTCATAGCGGTAGAAGAGCCTTTCCAACAATGGGGGTTGGATGTCATTAGAGAGATCATGCTAAAATTTTCAAATTAGCATGAGTATATACTCACAGCCACTGAATATGTAACCAGGTGCATTGAAGAAATTCTGATACGAAAAATCAACAATGATGAGGTAGTATGTTTTGGGAATCAATATATCATGGCCAGTTTCATTGTCCAAACCTCACTTGTGTTTGATAATGCTACATGTTTTTCATATTGATAGTTGTATAATGTTTCTTTGGAGAAAAACATTGTCTTAAAACATACATCAAACTATTACCCTCATGGGAATGGCCTAGGAAAATCTACCAATAAAAACATCATCTGCACCCTCAAGAAAACTTTGTTGTCCTAGTAAAGAAATTGGCACAATGCCCTCAGTAATGCCTTGTGGGCCGACCGGGTTACGTCCAAACCATCCCTCGGGACATCCCCCTACTTTCTGGTTTATGGGAAAGAATCCATCCTGCCACCAAACCTCTACTTCTTTTCCCTCCAATTATCACAATAACCATAAGGCTCCCCTTGCCCTACCATTCAAAACTACATCGACACACTCCTTAGATTGGAAGAGGAAAGACTGAAGACCAAGGGGAAGTTTTTCATTCACCAAAACCAAATTAAGAGGTGCTTTGAGAACAAATCTGTGGGAACCCATAAATTTTGTGTAGGAGACCTAGTCCTTAAGTGGGATAGGGCACATGAGGACAAGGGAAAACACACCAAGTTCCAAGCCTTATGTATTGGTCCTTTCCAAGTTAAGGATAAAATTGGCCAGCATACTTATAAGTTGCAAACTTTGGGAGGGTGGGTTGAACCCCTTCCTGTGGACGACCAAGATCTCAAATTATACTTCACCTAGCAGCCCTAATGGCTTCTAACATAGGTTGTATTATAGTTCCCTTTTGTTCTTTTTTTCCTGTTAGTTTGTCTTTTAAGTTCTTTTTGGATTTATTTTCCTTGAACAAAATTTTGGGATGTTGGGTTGAGTTTGAAGTGGTCTTACACTCTGGCTCAGATTGTTTCTCTTTAGAACCTGCATTTTACCGAACCTTGAGCCATGACCAAAATAGATTATTGAAACTTAACGTAGTGGGGAACTCGATGGCATACATTGTCCGGTATCTCGCGCCCACCTAAACCAACTATTAACTCGGCCTTAATTGCACGATGTTGTAGCTCACTCGTTGGGTCGGGAGTAAGGGGAAGATGAAGAAAACTCTTTGGGCACACACATATTTAAGGAAAACAATAAGGTGTCTAAAAAACCAGAAACAACCTCTTTGCAAATCAAATAAGTCGGGATCCCTCATTTGCCAAGGATTACATAGACACATGAATAAGTTCAAATAAGCATAGATAAATAAGTTCCAATGAGAACATCAATTAACTAATAAGGGCTAAAGAACTAAGAAATTCTTCATGCGCAAAGAGGTGAAGCAACGACTCCATCAGTGTTAGGGTCCCACCCTAACCCGCTTATCTATGTAATGGGACCACGTCATAGTCAAGAGTCAATAAAGCCCATATTAATAATTGTAAGTGGTTAATCCACAATTAATAACGGAACCACAATTAGTTGCAAATGGGCCGTAGTATTAGATAGATGGTATTAGTAATACTGTGGTATTGGCCCGTGGTATTGCACGTATGAGTCATATATAAAGGATAGAAACTCCCTGTGAGGAGCATCGTGTCTTATTTTGTAATCGAGCTCTGCTCTTTGGGAGGTTACCCCCTGAAAGGCAAGTGAAAATACTCTCTGAATAATAAAGTATGCTATCTGTTCTGGGTATTTTTCTTCGCAGATCTGTTTTTGGGACTCTTCTTCATATTCTGTATTGGGTATCATTTGTAGTAAGAGCAGAACAAGTGGTATCAAAGCATTTCCAAGGGCCAGTGGATTCAATTAGTAGAATTTTTTTTTGGCTCGAGACGTGTTCCGACGTCTTTAAACCACGGGATCTGTCATTGAGCGCATAAATCTGCGGATTTGGGGAGGCATGCATGCAGGAAATACAAGAGGTGGTCACGTTTGTTGGACTCCTTTGTAACCCCTGTGGGTACCCCTTCGAGTAGTAGCACATTAGATAGAACCGTGCACAGACTGTCTTCCATGTACCCTCTGGGTATATCGGAAGCCCCATATGCTCCCTAAAAACCTCGCCATAGATAAACCAGGACCGTCTTGCGGCTACAGTACACCAAGAACAGCACTCAGAGAGATTACTCGCCCGTACGATAGGGTAGTCGGGTGGTACGGCTAAGGGTACGGTCGACCCTCCTTAGTTAGAGCCCTGAAACATTGGGCCGAGTACTACTGCCAGACCCTTATGTATATTGCGATCAATAGCACTTGACACTCCTCAAGACCCTAGTTCCTTTTTAATCATCATCTCTTCCAGATCCGCTTGAGCAAAGGAGTGGAGCAACAGAAAACATCGGTCCCAATCAGCCAGTTCCGATCTATTAGATTCACCAGATCTGCAGAAGCAGTCAGTTCAGCCATCCAGCGCTACCCGATCCGCCATTCAGATCTCCCAGATCCACCAGACCAGAAGCGTTGTGAAGGGTTCCTATACCAGGGTATAATTGTCGCAGGACTTTTGGCCGCATTGACATTTTGAGGATTTGGCGGTTGCAGTATTGATCAAGGAGTAAAACTCCTTTAGGAGTAAAAAAAAAAAGAGTCTGAGATCTTCCGGGACACTTATTGGTGATATAGCCCATTAAAATCAGGACAATGAGCTGAGCATGGTGGTACCATTCAATTAATTGGGAAAAATTTTTGGCGGTCCCAATTTTTCATCAGGTCGGTGTATGGTAGCAACTAGAGATCAAGCGATGGCCAATGAAAGGATGGACAAACTGGAAGAAAATGTGAACGAAATCCAAATTTAGCTTCGCAGACTAGATCTGGAGAGAATGGATAGAAAGCTTAGTGGACTAAGTATCCAGCTATAGAATTTGCAGGCAAAAGGCAAGGAGGATTTTATTTCAAACGGCAAGGAGCAAGCCCACGAGGAGGGGTATAATGGCCATGAAGGCAATTACGGTGAATCTAGCCACTCTCCTCACGTCTGGCACACCCATCCACCACCCAGTCAGCGACCTCCCAAATTGGATATGCATAAATTTGACGGTTCTCACACGTCCGCATGGCTAGCACAAATGGAGCAGTATTTCAAATTGAATCATATCCTAGATGATGCAACTAAGCTTATGTTGGGGAGCATGTACGTCGACAATGAATGGTGGAAATGGTGGGAATGGCATCAGCGTTGCAATGGATATTTTAGGACTTAGACCCAATTTACCAAAGCTCTTCGAGATCGCTTTGAACAAGAAGACTCTTATTTGGGTCGTCTCACTAAGCTCTGACAGAATGGTATAGTGGAGGAATATATTAATGCTTTTGAAGGCTTAGCTTTCCGCACTAGGGGTCTCACAGATGAGTTCTACACGGAATGTTTTATTAGCAGTCTTAAAGAAGCCATCAAAGCTCAAGTTCTACTTCACCACCCTCCCACGTGGACGGAGGCTTTCCAGGTAGCTCGTAAGGTGGAACGTGCATTAGCAGCCCAATATAGTCGCCCACATTTCCTCGCTAAAGGTCATCCCCCACAGGCTCAGAACACGACTCAAACACTTAAGGTCCAAAAGTTGTCCCCTACGGAAATGGCAGAAAGAAGGAAGCAAGGACTATGTTACTATTGTGATGAAAAATACTCCCCAGGTCATAAATGTAAGGAGCCCAAATTCTTTCAAATAGATGCCACTGACTACAGCTCAACAGAGGAAGATCCTCCACTCGAGGAACATGAGCCGCTAGAGGACGACAACCAACAGGATAATGTCTCTCACGAACCAGTTATTTCGTTGCATGCCTTGGCAGGGATTTCTTTCCCTCAAATGCTCAAAATCAGAGGGTTTATTAAACATCGCCCATTAGTAGTCTTGATTGATAGTGGAAGTACACATAATTTCATCCATCAAAAAGTCGCCGAAGTAATGCATTGCTTTGTACGAGCAGTTTCTAACTTCCAAGTTCAAATTGTAGATGGAGGCACAATGAAATGTGAAGGCCGTTGCGAAAATGTCAAACTTCAAATGGGGGATTATCAGTTGAAAACCCACAGGTTTTCCATACACATGGGGGGTTGTGACATTGTCCTCAGTGCTGACTGGCTCTGTACTCTTGGGCCAATCACAATGGATTTCCAAGAGTTGTATATGAGTTTTAAGCAGAAAAACCACACACATACCCTCTGAGGACTCCAGGCGAGAGCCCCCTCTATCATCAGCTCGCATAGGATGGAAAAATTGTTAAAAAAGGGCAATCATGGAGTTGTAGCTCAATTTAATTCCATCCAGGTAGTCGAAACCAAGCCATCGCCAATTCATCCTGAGATGCAACATATTTTAAATAACCATCTGCCGGTCTTTGACAAGCCTCAAGGGCTTCCAGCCTCGCGAGGGGAACATGATCATAGCATCACCTTGGTTCCAAGGGCCCAACCCCCATATGTGCGCCCATACAGATATCTATTCACCCAAAAGAATGAAATAGAAAAAAATCATCAAGGAACTTTTGGAAGCAGGGGTCATTCGTCCCAGCATCAGTCCTTATTCATCTCCAGTGGTCATGGTGCTCAAGAAAGATGGGGAGTGGCAGATGTGTCCTGACTTCAGGGCCCTCAATAAGTTGACAGTCAAAGATAAATTTCCCATCCCGGTGGTTGATGATTTGTTGGATGAACTCAATGGGGATCAATTTTTCACGAAGCTGGATCTTCGCTCAGGCTACCACCAAATTCGCATGAAGGAAGTCGACATCCCCAAGATTGCTTTCAGAACTCATGAAGGCCACTATGAATTCCTGGTCATGCCATTTGGTCTTTGTAATGCACCCTCTACTTTTCAGAGCCTTATGAACCACATTCTCAAACCATATCTCAGGAAATTTGTCCTTGTATTCTTCGATGACATCCTCATCTATAGTTGCACTTGGGCCGCACATCTTCAGCATGTAGATCTACTCTTGCAACTGCTCCGCAAGCATAAATTATTTGTCAAGATGTCCAAGTGTTCATTTGGCATGGCAGAAGTAGAGTATTTGGGCCACATTGTGGGGCGTGAGGGTGTCAAGGTGGAACCCAAAAATATCCAAGCAATGCAGGAATGGCCTCAACCTAAGACCTTGAAGATCTTGCGAGGATTTTTGGGTCTCATAGGCTATTATCATAAATTTGTCCGCAACTATGGTCGCATAGCGAAGCCCCTCACCCAAATCCTAAAGAAAAATTCATTCTTCTGCAATAAGGAAGCACAACAGGCCTTTACAGCTCTAAAAAATTCCATGTGTTCCACTGCAGTTTTAGCACTACCTGACTTCACCAAATCTTTCGTCATTGAATGTGATGCTTCGGGGACAGGTATTGGGGCAGTTTTAATGCAGGAAGGGC
>APFE031117640.1:54440-65681 GCA_000404065.3 Pinus taeda
ATCCATCTGGCTTCAACCGGAACAGGTCCTCGACACAAGAGTCAAGCAACTGCGCGGCCGCATGATTAAGGAAGTCCTAGTCAAATGGAAAGACACCTCTCCAGAAGATGCAACTTGGGAGCTAGCCACTATTCTGCAGCAGTTTCCACAGCTTTAGCCTTGAGGACAAGGCTAGTCTTAAGGGGGTGGGCATGTTAGGGTCCCACCCTAACCCCCTTATCTATGTAATGGGACCACGTCATAGTCAAGAGTAAATAAATACCATATTAATAATTGTAAGTGGTTAATCTGAAATTAATAACGAAACCACAGTTAGTTGCAAATGGGCCGTAGTATTAGATAGATGGTATTAGTAATACGTGGTATTGGCCCGTGGTATTGCACGTAGGAGTCATATATAAATGATAGAAACTCCCTGCGAGGAGCATCATGTCTTATTTTCTAATCGAGCTCTGCTCTAATGGAGGTTGCCCCCTCGAAGAGGCAAGTGAACATTACTCTCTGAATAATAAAATCATTGCTATTCTGTGTTCTGGGTATCTTTTCTTCGCATATTATGTGTTTTGGGTCTCTTTTCTTCGCATATTCTGTATTTGGGTATCATTTGTAGGTTAAGAGCATAACAATCAAGGTATTGTCCAGGCTCTCTGGAAGCGGAGCAATGTTTGCGATTTCTAGGTATTAACTTCATTGGGGTACTGCTCAGGCTCACTGGTAGCGAAAAAAAACCAGAGTACCGTACCTATTATACCAAAAATCCTTAAATATCATATCATTACTTTAGCTTCCTTTCCTCCCTGAACCAGAAAGAATTGATATCATTTTGTGTGTGTTAAAGGCCTAGTTTTTAGCAACATGTGATAGATGACCAATGTTAAGGAAAGCCCCAGAATAATCACCAGGACCCGCAAATTTGTGAAACAATACTATTTGAGATCTACCTTAAGCTATTCCATAATACATTTAAAGATCCTAGAGTCTTCCTAGTGAATCATCAATTGTTGTAGCCGCTGCAAGAAACCCTCCAAAATTTTGAACTCTTCAAAATTTAGGAGCCCCTTAACTTTTAAACAGTTTCCTCCCATCCTTAGCATCTATTGAGGAGCTCGAAAAACTAGAAAAGAGTCAAAATAACCTAAGTCTCTTCCTCACTGGCTGAGCTAATTCCTTAATTTGGTCTAAGTCATCTAGTCACAACACCATGATGAGAAATTTTCTTCTCCTATGACTTGTTCGACCCATGCGGCCTTGCTAGCCCATGGAGACGCATAGGTCACATGAGTCAACCCAATGAGATTCACAACCATTGCGACATATGTACCCATGAAACTAGGAAGTTGGTAGGTCGGAAATGTCAGAAAGGCCTAATCACCCACCCATGTGACCTAGCAACCTTTGGGTTGCAAAGTCGCATAGTTCACACACTTCCCCAACTCAGTCCTTGCAAGCTATGTGATCCCTGCATAGGTGAATAAGGTTATATATAGTGACCTTGACACTCTAGTTTGTAATGTTTCTTTTGTAGCATGAAAGGCGGGGAGACTCTATCACTAGGAGATGCACACAATTTCTCCTGGTAGGAAACATTTTCACTTCCCCAACAATCAATTTTTCCATTCAGGTGTCATCCTCCTCAGCCCCGACCTTGCAAATTCCAAGCCTTAGGGGTTTTATCCATAATTTAATCTCATTTCCCCCATAATTCTTTACTGAATGCCTCTTTAGCTTTGTGATCCTCCATCACTTTTCCTCATGCCTCTTTGTGGCTCCGAGCTAACCTTCTTCCCTCGAAAGCTAATCCGTTTGACCTTGAGGCGTTTAAGAGATCCCTTTAGTGCCATATTCATCTCCTCGACTCGCCCAAAACATAGGTCGCTTGGCCTAAGGCCACGATAGGAAAATTTATGCGACCCTTGTGACCTTATGTCTCATGACCTTTTCGACCTTAACTCCCGCAATGTTGCAACCACCGTGACCTATGACCTTTGTGACTTTGTGCCCTAAGGCTTAACCTACCCAATTGCTAAGTTGCAACCTACTTCGTGGGTCCCCTATGACTTGTCAAAAAACCCTATCCCATCCTTCTAAGGTTTCTATTTTTCATTGGGACTCTCTTTTATTCTCATGTCATCTGTCTCCTCATGGGATTGTTTACTCGATATGCCAGGTGTCGTGGATCTCGACTACATCTCAATCTCCTCTTTCGAAGAAGAGATAGCACTTCCTACTACAAGGTCTACTCGTAAGAGATTTGGGAGTAGTTCATAGGAACTCCATCAATACGAGGAAGCCCCTATCTACAAAGACACAACCTGCAATATTAATAAAAGCATGAGACTTTCCTAGTATGACATTTATGAGGTGCTCCCCAAGCTAGACATACGAGAGACCTAGGAGGACTTCCTTGTGTACCTAAATGTCAAAAGGTCAAAGCTCCACAAGATATCATCACACCCTCTAGTTTTTTCCTGTGTGTTGAAACCATTTACTCGATCATTCAAAGAACAAAAACGGATTCATCGACGGTAAGGGACCATACTAGTGCACCCTTAACAACCATCTCCTCTATAGACATTGCTACTTACTACAAGCTCCCTTAGAAATAGGAAACTTTCAACACGCGGTAGCTTTCCTCCTTCGTGACTCTTACCAAAGACATCCTTAGTGAATGGTGGAAAGACCTACCCATGTTCTGAGTTAGGATAGTCCAGGTCTACAAGACAGACATGTTGAGGAAGGTTTATCAACCCATCACCGCCATGATGAACCACTTGTATGGGAAAGTAGATTCCGATGTTTTCTACTGTACATGGGTCCCTATCATGTACGATATCGCAACCTGAGGAATAATTCTCAACTGGGCCAACATTCTCGTGTTGGCCCTAAGGACGAACATCATCACAACAAAGGAGCCTAAGCTAGATCAATGACGAGAATAAAAAAACGCAAATCCTCAAAAAAACCAACTAATAAAATATTTAATGTATCCCTTGGCCAAAATCAACTAAGAGAACCTACAAAATTCACATCCCTACCCCATAGAAATGAAGTCCTCCCAAGTCTTCTAAAGACTTCATTACATGCAATCCATGGGTAAGTAGAACCACATGCTTCAAAAAAACATTGTTTAAATGAGGAACTTTGACTATTTCACAAAGTTTACCTAACACATATAACCTTGTCACAACAACACCCAATCCAATAGGGACCTTCATCTCTTCTAACCTCTTGAAAAGTTTGTGTGGTAATGACATTTAACTTTTTCCTAAGTTCGTGAAATATCATAAGAGATGGGATTTATTATTATGCAGTGCTCCTCTTTAATGATCTAAGAATAATAAAGTGATCTATAGTTGTATGGTATCTATGAAACCCAACAAAGGTTTTAGCTCCTTTATCATGGCTTTATATGCATAAGCTAGTTTCATTTTCCAAATTAATTCCATACAATTAGGACAAAGTGGGGCCAATCATAATGGCCTTATAATTAGAGGGAATGCTTTTATCCCCAAATTTAAGAATAGGTATATGAGGTTTTATGTCTAAGGTCTAGGAAAACCTTGCTTCACTCCGAAATTTAAGAGCTCTTATGTGTAAGGGATGCTGATAGTCCCTGCAGTTTTAAAATTTCGAGGTTCACTACAAAATTTAAGAGCTTTTGTGTATAAGGGATGGGAGTAGTCCCTACAATTTTAAAATCTCGAGCTTGGTAGGCTTCATTGTCCTTCATTTTCATAGTGATATGCCACTTAACCCTAAACTCTATGTGTGCTCAAACAAATATTTCACCCTTTATAAGGATTTTTGAAATGCATAGATGATATTAAGAGATTGATGGAAATGCTTAAAAAATGAATTCCACTCCTTTAAAGAAATATCATTTTATTTAATTTAGCAAATTAGAATTTTCTTCCAAAATATCTGAGGATCTAATATGTAAAGTTACAACACTTACAAATTATTATAAGACATTTTTCTTAATAAAAATACGGTTATATATAATTATTATACTTAAAAAATAACATATTGTCCATGTAATTCCATAAATACATGATGTAAAATATATAAGATTCATCCTCATAGCAAGTCCTCACTAAAACTTATAATGCTGGCTTATAAGCACTAAACTTATAAAATTACCTTATAAATACAAATTAAATAATAATTATAATTTGTAATATTAAATTTATTAAATTACTCTTCACAACATTAAAATTATAATGGTTAGACTTTATAACCCATCATAAATATATATTTTAGATTAGTTTAAAAAAATGATTTTTTTAAGTAGAAGAAGAAAAATTTTACCACCACATTACTTCCCCCAAATAATTGCTTAGAAGCCCCTTCATGCAAATTACGTTCACCCTAATGAAGTTAGTTAAATATTAACTATAAAAGCCCATTTATTCCCCAAGTCAAAAGGGGCAAAAAGAACGTTTAGATTTATAACGAACCATTATAATGTTGCCCTAAGTTCGTAAAATTGGTTACCCCTGGAGGGAGATTTCATATTTAAATAAATATGGTTGGTTGAACAAATCACAACGGTCACATGGTAACAATATAAATGAGCTGACTAGCTTCATACTTATTTTATTGAATCACCCGTGGATTGGAGTCAAGAGAATTATTCTGTGATTGCGGGTGAGAAAGACTCATTGCAGAGGAGCCTCGCAAGGCATCCGGAGTGTATTTCTATTTTTTTTTGGAAATTTACTGGATATGTCCGCCATGGATAGATTTGAGAAACTCCAGAAGATAGGAGAGGGCAGTTACGGGAAGGTGTACAAGGCAAGGGACAAGAACAGTGGCCAGCTCGTCGCTATCAAGAAGAGTCTCATTGAGGAGCCCGATGAAGGGATTCCTTCGACGTCGCTGCGAGAAATTTCCATCCTGCGATTGCTCTCCGACAGTATTTATGTGGTCAAGTTAGCTATTTTTCTTATCTCTGAACCAGATTTTTTATTCTGTTGCCCATATTTAGCAACTGGTCATTGAATTATTTCAATTACGTTTCGCATGGCATTTGAATCCCGGGCTTCTGAAGGTACCCCATGATCTGTTGCATAATCGGAAGGCTTTACTTATGCTATAATTATTGTATCTTTTTAGCCTATGAAATGATGAAAATGACGGTAATTTTTTGTGGTTTCCATTCCAATGGTTGCTTTCAAATGGGTGTTTGCTTGTTCTGTCATAATGGCGATAGTTTAATCCATATCTATTTTGAAATTCCACGCGGTTCATGTGTGCGCCTACAACTGGTGCGACTCTTAAAGTGAAAATATTTTTTAATTTTCATGCTGTGGTGGTGGAAACATCTCCGGGCTCTTGCATTTATTTCCACCCTCGCATTTCGAGTCTCGTGGCTTCGGCCTTCAGAGTTTCCCACTTCCTATTTCTATTTCTGTAACCATTTGGCACGCCTCCATCCTCGTTTCCCAAAACCCACTCTGAAATTCAAATTGATTAAGATCAGCGTTATTCTCATGCAAGTACTCTGGTCGCTTCTCGCGCCTCCTCCACTGCTGCTCATCCTATCAACAGTAGCAGTTACGGTTGATCTCTACCTTCGCAAGTTATCTCTTCCGTCGTCTCCACAAGACAAAAACGTGTGGTGGAATTAATGTCCGAAAAGACAGTCGTATGCGGCCAGGAATCCCACCGGTTTAGATGACAAAATTAAAGATTTTCAGGTTGTGGGCATAGTTGGCTATAATCCGGCTGAAATCTTGGCTCCGGGGGCCATGGTGTGTGCGGACACGATCCACCTGGGTCGTCGCAAGATCTTTGGCAAGAGCCTTGGCGTTCGCCGCGCAGTCATAATTTTCAGTTTGATATGCAATAGCAAACCTCGAAAACCCAGACGTATGAACTGGTAATATTGAGCAATTATTCTGCAAGAGTAGGAGGTGGAGATTATAATTCAAGAATGCTTTCTCCAAAGCAAAACCTCCAATGTTGCCTGCATTGACCTAATAAATTGAAATACAATACAATGGTCATCCAGTAAGAAAGATTTAATTTAACGGTGAAGTGGGGCCTGTGGGCGCCGAATTAGTTGATGGTAAAAGTGAGCTCTTTGCTCTCCAGATTCTGTGATTGACGAGTCCAAGCTTCTGCCCGCTTACGTTTACGATCATCACCAATGGTAGCCGGAAATCCCATTTCAATTTAGGGTGAAAATGCAAGAATCTCATTACATGCCTTGCAGGGTAAACTTCAGAAGGATGTGTTTCATTTGCATCTGCAAATAGACGACATGCATCAGGGCAAAGAGATGCTCAGACGACAGCTTCTCTCGTCTTCGCTTTTGCCAGTTAGAAAAGTATTGAATAAGGATAGCTTAATCTTAATTTCGATTACATCCCGGGATGAAGGTGCCCTAGTGAGATTAGGGATGAAAGAGTCATCCATGTATAAGTTAACAGGCATCCTAAGCAACATTCGAAAGAGCTCTCTTGCTTATATGCCTGATGTCTGAAAGTACCCCGATCGCCACCCCATCTCGGGATTCTGAGAGTACCCCCACCCCCATGATTTGTTGCATGATCTGAAGGCTATACTTATGCCATTATTATTCCCCACCCCCATCTCCTGATTCTGAGAGTACCCCAACCCCATGATCTTTGAATATCGAAGGCTTTTACTATGTATTATTATTTTATCTTTTTAGCTTATGAAAATGATGAAAATGACTGATTTTTTTTATTTGTTTGGATTCCTTATTCTGTCATAATGTTGAGTTTATCTATATTTTAGTTTTTTTGCCTAATTTTGGACATGTGTATTTTTTTTTTTTTTTGGTTTTCATTTCTTTCTTTGATAAATTTTATGTTTAACTATTGCTTTTAAATGTTCTTCTAAATATTATTTTTAGTTTATTTTTATTTAAAATCATTACCTTAGTTATAATGTGATTTCAGTTTTAGTTTATTTTTATTTAAAATCATTACCTTAGTTATAATGTGATTTCAGCATTACTCTTTTATATAATTTTAAATTATTTGTTCAATAAGGAGTTATATTGGGAATTTCAGGTTGCTTTTTGTGGACAATGTGATGAAGAATGGAAAATTATATCTTTACCTGGTCTTCGAGTACCTTGACACAGATCTCAAAAAATTATTGCGCTCTCATCATCCTTTCTCACCAAACATTATTAAGGTATTTTTTATTTGCTTTCATTCTCATTACTCCATTGCATTGACATTTTTGCAAAGAAAGGTTTCTAATTTTTGTATATGGATGTTGGCATACAGAGTTTCATGTATCAACTATGCAAGGGAGTAGTTCATTGTCACTCCCATGCTGTGATGCACAGGTGACAAATTATGAGTTGTGCATATTGCAATTTTATCTTTAATTTCTGCATTCATTTATATTGTGTTATGACATGACACAAATTAGGATTTTTTGAATTTAAACATTTCGGGTTCTCTGAGCTCAAATTACTTAGAAAGATTGTCATGGATTGATTTTCTTCAGGGATCTAAAACCACAAAATATTTTGGTTGAAAGGAGTAAAGGCCTCCTTAAAATTGCTGATTTGGGACTTGCGAGGACATTTAGTGTGCCTGTGAAGAGTTACACCCATGAGGTTTGTCATGAAATTCTCTCTCATTCTATAAAGTGGGCCTCATTTGTTTTCATGTTATTTAAGTTGTTGGTTATTAGTGAAACATTTTATATAACATCCTATCTGTATATTTGTAGATTGTCACCCTATGGTATAGGGCCCCCGAGGTATTGTTGGGATCCACCCACTATTCCACTCCTGTGGATATTTGGTCTGTTGGATGTATTTTCGGTGAGTGAAGAAATATTGAGAAGAGTGTTTTCTCTTTCAGTTTCATTCATCTCATTGTCATAATAATTCCCAATTGTACTTCCAAGAAATGGAATTGATATCCAACGTCTTTTCTTGATATTTTTAGCTGAAATGGTGAGAGGACGACCTCTTTTCAATGGGGATTCAGAAATGGAACAACTACTTAATATCTTCAGGTATAGTTGTGAAGTGGTTTGGAAAATTTTTTTAACTCCCTTGAATCTCATTAAATCACATAGAAAACTTACTTCAATTACATTTATGAGGGAAAGGTTGTTTGGAACCCCAACTGAGCAAATGTGGCCTGGAGTTCAAAGTCTCAAGGATTGGCATGAATATCCTAACTGGAAACCTATGAGCCTAGCTTCAGAAGTTCCAAATCTATCTTGTAGCGGTCTTGATCTTCTTAGTGTATGTTCTTCGTTATCTCTCAAACCCACGATATTTGTCACATCTTTTAAAGTCTTATTAACATTGAGCATATTAAGACACGGACAAATTTCGTAATGTTTTGCAGAAAATGTTGCAGTACAATCCCGCAAATAGGATTTCAGCAAAGGAGGCCTTGAATCATCCTTATTTTGATGATTTAGACAAGACACAATTCTGAGTTTTCATATATGAGTATTTATGTTTGTTAACAAAGTCATCTTGAAGAAGTATTTTCAAGAGTTAATTTTTTTTCTGTTTTTTTTTTTTGTTTTGTTTTTTTTGTTTTTTTTGTTTTTTTTTTATCTCGAGTGCATATTACATTGTGTGTTTGGAGAGGAAAATAGATGTTACAGTTGTAGTTGATGGTACTCAATATTTCATTGATTTGTTCATTTATGACAGATATTTCTCATCCATCATGATAGGATTTATTTTCAATTCCATTTCCAAAATGTTGTGTGATATGTTAGTACTTCTATGTTTCTATTAATTTTAAATATGGGTGCTTGTAAGATACAATATTCAAATTTGAATGGATTCTCTTTCTAACGGGGCAATCTTTGAATGTTATATGCGACATACCTAATTATTTCGATCAAGCTCCAATTATTTTGGATTGACTCAATGCATGGATAAAAATAAAAGGTAGTTACTTTATAATGGTTCAAGACTTATATTGCATGTAACATGGTTTTAAGTGATGAGTTAATAGTATTTGTGAAATTAGATGTTATTCATATTATGTAACATGGCTTTAGTTGATGACTTAAATACTATTTGTAGATTTAGATGTCCTTTATAAATAATTCCGATAAATTTGTTTAGGATAAGTTTTTCCAATATTGGAATAGAGTTAAATTCATTATAAGTTATTTAAAATAATAATCATTGCATGTCAATTTTGTCCTCATTGTATTATTAGCTCTTAATTATAAATTTCAATATAATAATTGTTTATTTTTATTTTTATTACATTAGTTATTGATTTTTAATTAAAATAAATACCAAATAATAATGTAATGTTGAAATGCTCTTTAGGTTATCCATATTGAACCTATTATGTTTACTTAAAAATATTACTATTAACCAATATTACAATGAAGTTTGTTTTAATAAATAAAAAAAAATTGCAACTTTTGCGAAAGTACTACTATTTCCCTCTCTCTCTCGACCTCCATCTCTCTATGTCTTTGTTATTTTTCCCTCTCTCACCCTCCAACACTATCTCTCCCACCCCCCCTCTCTATATATACCTCTTTCCCTCTCTTTGTCTCTCTTTTTCCCTCTCTCTCCCCCTTTATTTGAAACAATAGAGAATTGTCACTTTGCATAATCAATAATATATGAAATGTCTAATATAATAATACTTATAATCCATATGTATTTTACTATAATATAATGAATATTATGGATTATTATGCCAATAATAATATATAAAAAAAAATAACCCCTTAAAGAAACAATAATATAATGTTGACTTTACATTATAGGCAAACCAATTTATTTTGATCAAAATGGTAACTATGTGCCTTACATTTTACATTTTGTATTTTACCATTTACATTTTTCGTTACATTTTTCATTTTACTTTTTAGATTTTACATTTTACATTACATCACATTTTATATTTACATCTGTTTTAATTTAAATATAATTAAAATGTATGAAGCCAATGTTTTTTTTTTTCTATATATATGTTTTTTGACATTTAAAAAATGTTGACATACATACATACATTATGCATACACATCTCCCTTATATTCCATTGTAGAGCACTTATCGGTGATTAAAACAAATAGAGGTTACCTTGGCAACATGAGAAAAAAAATAATAATAATAATTATAGTTATCAATAATTAATAATTAAACCAACTTCGATCCATCTTAACTTTGGACCTATCAAGCACCAAGACAGATCAAATCTCTCAATGTTAAAACCTTCCCTTAAGTTTTGCATTAAAAAAAGAAGTTTTCACGTTGAGACATTTGATCCCTCTTGACGCTTCATAAATCTAGAGTTAAGATGGATCTAGGGTCATTTATAGAAAAACTTATCAAACTACATAGGTTGTGATTGAAATTCATTGTAAACAAACTTTAAACTATTAAATGAAGGGAATGTCCAAATTGTAGGTTTTAACCCCGTACAGAAATTACTTGCATACGAATTCTAAAAGACAGAAAATAAACAATGTAAGAGCAAAACACATAAAACACATATTACTGAGATTTTCCACTCGATCCCAAAATCAGAACTACTAACTTGCTTTTTCATTATGTTCCTTTCAATGTTACAATACATAGTTATACATGCCGAAGCATCCAATACCATGGACTGAAAACCATCATGTCTAAAAGCACGGACCAAAAACCATCGCGTCCAAAACCATGTGCTAAAAATCATGCACAAAACCGTACGTAGGTTTGCCCTCAAAGCCCTTGTCACCCCCAGATATGAAATTAGTGCAACAAAGCGGGGAGGGGCAGGGTGGGGCTCTGCCCCCCTTCTAACAGCCCGGTTAACTATGTGGGCTAGTCGTGGAAAGAATATAACACAACCCAAAATTCTCCCACTTGTTATTTTCTATCCACAAGGGGGGCACAAGGGTGTTAGGATATTCCGACACATAGGAATAGTTAAGTATAACTTGGTCTAGTATAGAGTTAGGTAAAGTGTGTTTCTTTACTATGTACATTTGTAACTTACAATCCGACGGTCACGATATGTAGTGATCGATGGTTCATTCTCTCCTTAGTATTACCGACACTTGATCCGTGGCTTGACACCCGATTGGTCCATGAATTCTATTTAAAGCACATGGAAGGTCATTTGTAGGCTCACCGTGCATGAGAGAAGCTTATGTAAATTTTCATTCTTTTATTAATAAATTGCCTATAGTAGCCACGTTGGCGCAGGTCGTGGACTGTTTCCCTCTCTGAGGGTTTTAACCACGTCAAAATACTGGTGTATTGAT
>APFE031117645.1:0-10930 GCA_000404065.3 Pinus taeda
TGTTGTTTTATTGCTAGAATTTTTTTTGTTTTGTTAGTTCGCTGATTGGCACGATTTTCGAGGTGGAGTTCAAGCACGGAAATCAAGATAAGTTCTAATTTGTGGTTGCTAGAATTTTTACTGTGTATTTCAGTTTCTCTGTAAAAGCATTTTCAGAAATAATGAAGAGCTCTCATATTGGTTTTCCCCAAGAGTTGTAGGGGTTTTTTCCAGGGTCACATTAACCAAAAATCACTATGTTATTTTTTGCGTGTGGCTGTCATAATCAGTGTTGCATTAATCGTTAGAAAATCACGATAAAATCGCTTTATCGCAATTTTTTCAACCAAAAAAAAAAAAGATAAAATTGAGTTTTTTTAAAGCCGATTTTTCATAAAAATCACATGGAAAAAAAAAATAAATAAATATTTTTTTAATTTTTTTTTTACGAGGAGGAGGAGGTGACCCAAGCTACCCCTGTCACCAATAGAGGACTTGGTCTACCTCTTATAGCTCCTAGTTCTTCAGCTTCTAGACCACAGTAGAGTCTACTGCCAACTCCACCGACATCTACATCTAGAGGGGCAAAGGAAATCAGTAGTATTAGACTTTAGTTATTTGGTTCATTTCATTATATATGACATTATGACTCATGATATGAGATACATTATTATATTTTTTGTTGATATTTTGAAGCTGAGAGTTGGGAGTCATGAGTCAGGACTTACTATTCAGGACATGATTCACTGTTATGTGTGATGTTGCACTAGAAATGATATTAAACATCTTATATATTAGTTCTTTAATCATATTTATGTGTCAATGTATTTATTTTATGTTGTAGATGCTTTAGATATTAAAAAATTGCAAAAATTAATATTTTTGTATGTTACGATTTTTTCCCGATTTTTACGATTTTTTTCCGATTTTTTCCCCGCGCCAATAATATCCTGAAAACGATTAGTGTAACATTGGTCATAATTTTGTTGAGTTTTATTTATGCAATTTCAACAGTTGTGAAATCTCTAAATTTGTGTTTTCAGAAAATATTGTCATTTCCAGATTTTAGAATATTTTATCATGCTTGGATTTAAAACTAAATGCATGGATTGATAAGGAAAACTGATAATCGGAGTGGGGATTGAAAATTTCTTCACTAAAGTGTCACTCTGGTACTAACTGCATCAACTGCCACTGATCTATCTTACTACTAAATATTGTGGGCCCCCGTAGCCAGGTAATGATCAATGAGGTGGACTCGTTAAGGGTCCTGCCCAAACTCTGTAGCTCTTTAGGGCTACAACTGGAAGTCACCCACCTCACTCCTGGAGGTATGGTTGACATCATTGCGAAGTCTTCCACCAACCTGGAGGACAACCTATCTATCTCAGCATGTGTTGCTCCCTGGTCCTGCTTCTCCTCCTTGTCCTTCTTTCTTTGAGGACATTGGGTACTGTAGTGGCCAAATTCGCCACACCTAAAGCACTTGATCTTAGACAGGTCCTTCTTCTTACTCTCTGTTCCCCCTGCCCCACACTGGGACCCGTTGATGCGGGGGCCACATTCTTCTCCTCCTTCACCACCTTCGATCCGTTGCCACTGATGGAGCTCTTTAACAGAGCTCGCATGAACTCCTCCTATTGTAAGTCTGACCACATCCTGTCCCATTCTGGTATTTTGTCTATGCCCAATATACTTTGAACAAAAGCTTGCCACACCTCAGAGACATTCTTCAGTGCCAATCTCACTAGCTCTATTGGTTGAGGCGTTGCCCCAACAGCTACAAGCAGGTTTCGGACCTCCTTAATCCTAGTGAGGAAGGGATCAATGCCTTCCCCCTTCTACATCCTGATACATCTCATATTTTCTTCCAGGAACATCTTCCGCTACTCGGAAGTACCCTGGTATAGTGTGGAGAGAGCATCCCACATCTCTTTGGCAGTATCCTTGCCAGCTATGTGTGAGATTATATGGTCTCGAACTCCATCCAAGATCAACCGCTTTGCCTTTGCCATTTCCTTCTTGTATTCCTTCAGTTGATCCGCATCTTGGGGAACTACCACAACGCTGTCTATGTAGATCTTCAGGCCATACTCATCCAACAAGAAGGACATCCTAGTCTTCCAGATGACATAGTTGGAAGAACCCTCCAACCTATCCTGATCTCTGAGTCAAACTGTGGTCATCCCAAAAACTATCGAAAAACCCCCTTTCCTTTTGCTTGGCTACTGCTGTACTACTCGCACTCCCTTTTGGAATGTGCGAATCTGCTAGCTTTTACTGCCACTCTGCCTGGAAAAATCGAACTTCTAAGACTCGAAGTTCCCTGAGAGGAATTTTCCCTTTGTTGTGTGTGCTTTTCTCTTCCACCCAACGCTAGTTCTACTATTGCAAAACCCTCTGCATCAAACCAAGGAATCTACTCAGTGAAAATGTAAGTTGTGACCGCTCCCTCTCACTGTTGGAATCACAATCTCGGGCAACTCGACTTTTCTGCAACCTTGCAACTGAAAATCAATTTTTTCCCCAGCAATTCAACCTGCCTATCTGAGCACTGTGCTGCCTCTAGGAATTTTAGCCTGTTGCTCCCTCTAAGCAACGAAATTTTCTCCTTTTCTTTTGAGCTTCCCTGCTGATCACTTACGCTCTGATACAATGTGAAAATTCCAAAACTGGAATCCTATTGTAGGAACTGGAATTTATTTTTCTAATTGTTAATTATTTTAACAATTTATTTGCTACGAAAAATATCAAATAAATCACATTGCAACCTTCACAAATAGAATAATGTGGAAATTATAGCATTGGAAACTGAGAAAATACTAGCCACACACAATAAAATTGACACCATTATTTTTGGACAAATGTCCCTGGAAAAACCCAACTTGGGAAAACTAGTGCAGTAGTGAGGGTTTTTATTATTATGCAGTGGTGAAAATCTGAGTACAACCTGGATGCACAAATTGGCAATCCACTACAAGAGAAACTGGTCACAAAATTAGTGAGACAAATTTTGTCTCACCCAGTACTAATCTAGCTGTGAAACTAGCTCTAAATGTGCTCCACGAAACCCCTGGGTCTGCGTCAACGATGCTAGCCATTGGTACGCACTTCCTAGAACTGCAACTGATCAAGTCGCTTGCCCAATACAGCCTCTGAAAATGACTTGCTGGTCCCTTCTGAAAATCTTCGCAGTCTCCAGCGACTGAATCGACCGTTTGTCTAGCCAAATCGAACTCTGGCTATGAGGTTTCTGCGCAACCTCACTGAGGAAACTCGGCCCTCCTATAGCTAACTCTCTGGATCTGGAAAAAACTCCTCCGAACTCACTATCCCTACCCTTCACTCACTGCTTCAATCTATGGCTCTCTGACAACTGACTGTTGCTACTCTGGAAATCGATCTGCAAGAAATCAAACTTCAGGTGTTCTGGTGTGTCTTCTCCAAGTGCCCATCAACTTCCTCGTATAATCCACTGTTGGAACAACGACAACCAAAATTAAATCTTAATCAATGGCTAGGATCATCTTGAATTCGATCCTTGTGAGTTTCTAGATGATTCGCACCTTGACTTAATTAATTATGATTAATTAACCAGGTTGCCTAAGTTTAGACTTACGAAACATTAAAAAAATTGATTAATAATCTAATTAAGCCATCTCTAGATGGAATTTCCAGAAATGGGTTTTCGAGATCTCATGTATTCTAGCCTATCCACCAAATTTCAATGTTAAAACGCATCTGATGCTACAGAAACTAACACGATCAGCCAAGCCATTAGAGAACCAACATTAGCGGCAAATGATGTTGAAAAATCAACACTAGTAGAAAAATCAATGCTATGTGTATGAAGATCACTAGAATAAGAGACACAAGATGTAGTCACTCTGTAATGGCAAAACCCCTATCTAGGAGAAAACCCAGTGAAACTTCTTCCTTCAGTAGTTAAGACGAGATAATCCAAGACTCTTCAACCTAGACACAGACCTCCTCCAACCACCAAGTTAGCCCTTCCTTCCAGTAACTTCAGTCTAGATCTTCGACCTCGCAACAACAACACTTCAACCCAGCAAATCCAGAATTTCGACCTTCTAGCAACAGAATCTCCAACCTAACACATTCAGAATTTCGACCCTCCCAGTAGCATAACTTCGATCCAACAAATAGCCCAGTAACTTCGCATAAAAGAGAGAGAGAGAGAGAGATGTTGGAATTTCTAATTCTAACTGTTAGAAATCCTTCTTGTACTTTCTGATTTATTTCTTCCTACTTGTTTTGTTAATTAACAAGTTATTTACCATGTAAACACTGAAAATAAATACAAGTACAGTCTCAACACATATAGATCATCAACTAAAGGAAAAACAAGCACACAAGTGACACCGTTATTTTTGTACTAATGTCCCTGGAAAAACCCAATGCGGAAAAATTGGTGCAGCTATTTGAGGGTTTTATTATTAAGCAGTTTCAGAATACAATCTGCATGCCAAAAATGGCTCACCTAACAAAGAATGCCCTCGACAGTAGTACCTCTCAGTCAGAGACAGATATCAGACCAAATTTGCCCCACGAAATCTCCCAACGTCAACCTTTAGGGTCAACGTCAGCCTCTCTGGCCCAGTGTCTGCCCAGCGTCAGCCTCTCTGGGCTATGCATCAACCTCTGGAGCCTCTGCGTCTCCCACGCTGGCCCTCCTCAGGCTCTGCACAGCCCCTGGCTACTTCTGTGTGGCCTCTAGCTAGCTCTGCATCAACCCTCTCCCGACTTCTGTGCTAATGCTCCTGATACTATCTCTGCCTTTTTGCTACTGCATTCACTACCCCTCAGCTGCAACTCTAATCACTCCTTCGATTTCCTCAACAAACCCTGCCCCAGAAAATCGAATTCTTGATCAACTCGATGTATTCTCCAAGTGACCCTCAAGCCTCCTCTTAACTTTTCTAGTTGACATTTCAACGGCCGAGATTAAGTCCCTAATCAACGGCTAAGATTAGATCTGGCTTGATCCATGACTTTTGGACCATTCTAACTCAATTTTATATTAAATCACATTAATATCTTATTTTCCCTAAGTTTTAGGCTTAGGGACTCCATTAAAAATATTAATTATTTTAATATCTCCCAAACTGGTTTAGATTCTGCCCAAACCATATCTAGGTATTGGAGATCTCATGTGCTTTAGCCTCTCCACCAATTTTCGTGGCTAGAGCACATCCGATGCTACCCCAAATCAACACTCCCTCTTAGCGAGGACTGTGCTCTAGTGATACTCCTCACTAAGCATCACCTGGATCATCTGGCATCGGTCCCTGTGTTGATGTTAGGCCTGCTGCCCAACATCCTCTGCACTGCTGCATCATGTACTGCTACCCATGACCCTACCACTACCACTGCTGCACCTATACGGCAGCTCCCTCTGCATCCATGCTGCTACAAATGGCCATGCCACTGCCACTGCCACTGCTGCATCTGCACTGCAACCCCTCTCATCATGCTACATCGTGTTGCCCATAACACTGCCACTACTAATTGCTGCACTGCAACTCAGTTACTGAGAAGTAGGTAACTGATATTCCAACTCTGACATCTCCGTCAGGCTAGAAACACTCTTGATATTGAAGCTCTCTCTGTCACTGACAAGTGCTCCCTCTTTGACCTCTACGCTGCTGCAACACCTCTGTGCATCTCACACTGCTGCCTCACAATGTCCTGGGACTCCTACACTATAGCTCCCTCTGTCGCTCCATCCACATCCGTCTCTACTGACATTCGTCAGTCCTGCTACTCCTCTTTGAAGCTCCCGTAACAAGGTATAGTCCAAGAGGTTGGGTACCTCGAGGATCCTGCCCCTCATCGCCTGTAGTCCGTCTGACTACAGCTCGATGTCTCCCCACTTCCTCTCAAGTGGCATATGAGAATTCATGGCATAGTCAGCATCTGTCTCCACTTCTTTCTCCGCCCTTGCTAGTGCAGCCTTGGTCTCAGAAGCTTCCCCTTTGCTCTTCTTCCTCGAACACTGGCTCGCATAGTGACCCAGTTCCCCACAGTGGAAGCATTTGACCTTAGAGAGGTCCTTCTTCCGTTTCTCCTGCTTTCCCTCAGATTCTAGGGCAACATCCTCCTCTTCCTCCTTGATTCTGACCCCCTTGTCGCTGCTTCCCACCTTGATTAGCGTTTTGATCTCTTCTTAACAAAGAGCCGCCCATAGTTCCTCCCAATCTGGAAGAGTTGAACTGCCCAATATGCTCTAGACAAATACCTCCCAATCCTCTAAGACTGCGTTCAATGCAGTCCTCACCAACATCTCCTCATCTGGCGTGGCCCCTCTGGAAGTCAGCTGATCCCGAATCTCCTTCAATCAACCGAGGAAGGTGTCTATTTGTTCTCCCTTCTTCATCTCGTATGACCGCAGCTGATTTTCTAGTAGCACCTTCCTCTGCAGGGAAGTATGTTGATACAATTTCATCAGGGCCTCCCACATCGCATTTGTCGTGTCCTTTTCGGCAATATGTGGTACTACATGGTCCTTGACCCCGTCAAGGATGATGCTCTATGCCCTCGCCATTGCCTCCTCATACTTTTCATTCTCAGTCAGGTCAACTAGGATCGTTATCATATTCCAGGCGAAGTGCTTGA
The DNA here is from genome assembly GCA_000404065.3 of Pinus taeda. Taxonomy (NCBI): domain Eukaryota; kingdom Viridiplantae; phylum Streptophyta; class Pinopsida; order Pinales; family Pinaceae; genus Pinus; species Pinus taeda. The sequence goes on from APFE031117645.1 coordinate 6,616, forward strand.
GACAATTCCTGTCTAGAACATACAAGATCCTGGCCTTCCAGACTACGAAATTTGAGGCTCCGTCCAGTCTATCTTGATCTCTTACCCCATTCACTGCCATTTCGTTGTTCCTCTTTCGACTCTTCTGAGTCTCTCTACTTCCCTCCTGAAAGTTCTCGGCGTGACTCCCTCTGAGCCTCGATTTCCCTCCTGGAAACCCCTCTGCCAATGTCGAGATGCCCCCACTCCGATTGTTAGTGCAACTGCACCACTGATCCGGATTTCTTGGCTAGAAATCCTCAACAGCAACTCCCTCCTCCTTGGTCTTGTCATGTTAGGTATTGTTCTGACCACAATACCCCACCAACTTAACTCTGCAACTTACCCACAGCCTCATATGCCCCAGCAAACTAAAGGTTAGAGCCTCTAGGCTCTGCGCAATCCCGGCACCAACAAAATCCGCACCTCTTCACCACGAGCGCCAATCCTTCCTGACTGCGAAAGATGACCGGGCACTACATAGGTCAGGTCTGCTCCTCTCTACCACTGCGTTGATCCTCTTCCCGACTCGAACTAATGACGCAGGCACTACGTCACCCCTTCCTTGTTGCTTTTCCGCTAAGAACAACTTCTGTCACTCCAGACAATTGTTTCTACTACTGCTACTCTACCCCGCTGATGCCCTCAGTTATCCTATGATCTATAACCATGTTCCGATATCGTGTTGCAATTTCTAAGTCTAACTGTTAGAAGTCCTTCCTATACTTTCTGAATTATTTCTTCCTACTTCTTCTGTTAATTAATAGGTTATTTACCATGTAAATACTAAAAATAAGTACAAGTGCAGTCTCAAGACATACAGATCATCGACTGAAGGAAAAACAAGCACACAAGTGACACCGTTATTTTTGGACTAATGTCCCTGGAAAAACCCAATGCGGGAAAACCAGTGCAACTATCTAAGGGTTTTATTATTAAGCAGTTGTAGAATACAATTTGGGTGCCATAAATGGCTCACCCTACAAAAGATGCCCTCGGCAGTAGTACCTCTCAATCGGAGACAGATATAGTCCCAATCTGCCCCATGAAATCTCCCACCGTCAACCTCTAGGGTTTGCGTCAGCCTCTCTAGCCCAGCATCTGCCCAATGTCAGCCTCTCTGGGCTTTGCGTCAACCTTTAGAGCCTCTGCATCTCCCACGCTGGCCCTCCTCAAGCTCTGCGCAACTCCTAGCTGCCTCTGCATGGACTCTAGCTGCTTCTGCGTGACCTCAGTTGACTCTGCGTCAACCCTCTCTCGACTTCTGCAATGATGCTTCCAATACCATCTTTGCCTCTCTGCTACTGCATCATTGCCCCTCAGCTACAACTCTTATCACTCCTTCGATTTCCTCAGCAAACCCTACCCCAGAAAATCGAATTCTTGATCAACTCTGTGTATTCTCCAAGTGACCCTCAAGCCTCCTCTTATACTTTTCTCGTTGACATTTCAACAGTTGAGATTAAGTCCCTAATCAACAGCTAAGATTAGATTTGGCTTGATCCATGATTTTGACCATTCTAACTCAATTTTATATTAATTGACATTAATATTTTATTTTCCCTAAGTTGAGACTTGAGGACTCCATTAAAAATATTAATTATTTTAATATCTCCCAAACTGGTTTAGATTCTGCCCAAACCATATCTAGGTATTGGAGATCTCATGTGCTTTAGCCTCTCCACCAATTTTCGTGGCTAGAGCACATCCGATGCTACCCCAAATCAACAAGATAGCCCAGAAACTTGGACTTCCACTTCTTCCTTCTTCCCCTTGAACTTCGCACATTTTTTGCACTTCCTTGATGTATATCAAACTTGTTGAGTTGATGTCCAAAGAGATTGAACTGCTCTTCTATATATAATCTCTTTTGGGGGTCGAATTGCCCTCTTGTAGGCCAACATCATCAGGCTAGGCACAACTTGGTGTGGGTGACAAATTACATTTTTGACTCAATAATAATCCTTTTTACATGATAGAAAAGTCCAAGAAGGGTCTCATCAAATGGACAATGACTCTAATGACTCGGTATAAAACCTAGAAGTCCGCAATAGTGACTCTGACCTATAAAATGATGACCCAAGCATGAAACCCATGCTTTAATAAGTCATTGTAATAATAATAATAATAAAATATTTTTCATTCTTTGACTCAAATATAAATATGAAGATCGAACCTAGTTACATTCTTCAACACTCCCTCTTAATGAGGGAGGTATTCATAATTTACACATGTATATACTATTTACAAGTACAAGGAAGATCTCAAAACACAAGAATTATGAAAAACTTAGGCACACATGGTGCCACGGACTAGATTCCTGACCAGGGAAATCTATCTGAGTGGGACTAAGATGGACTAAAGCTTTTAGCTTCTCTAGGTACAATTAGGCTTACTTGCTAACCATCAACCCAAGGAACTAGGTGCATAATGCAAGGTTAGAGCTCTATGACCAACGCCACCCTCCCTACTTTGGGAACTAGACATCAACACATATGACGTCTAGATGTCCTCCCAAGCATTTTGTATCACACAAGATGCCTCCTCAAGTCTCTTCCAAACACCTTTCGTTAACGAAATTAGTAATATCAACCAAACTAAGCATGCTTCTCAAATATTCAAACTTCTTATTAGGAAGAGACTTTGTTAACACATCAACTACTTGTTCGTCAATTACAACATACTGTAGGTTCACGATCCCATCTTGTACCAAACTTCTAACATCTTAATGTTAGATATCATTTTGGGATTCAACTGCGTTAAGTAAGTCATTCACGTATGACCATTTCCATGAGAGGTAGTCGTAACTGACTAATTTCTCATGATTTTTGAACAGTTCACTTAGCACTCATTGCATCGGGTGATGCTCACAGGGGTGAAGAAGTGGGATTGAAACTAGTGAAATGTGGAGAACGAATCACATAGCATCAATCATCACTTCCAGGGCTTGCACCCGGTAACCAGGACTTCCAGGAGGTCACCCATCCTAGAACTCCTCTGGCTCAAGCGCGCTTAACTGTGGAGTTTTTCCCACAATCAAGCCCACTTAGCTTGCTATCCCATTTGCAAAACCTTAGCAAGTATTGTGCCTCATGAACCATTCAAGTAGAGATCCCTTGACTCTTTTTGAATTTGAGTATGGGGGTTTACGCAGTGCATTATATTTAGATATCATTTTCGGGATTCAACTGCGTTAAGTAAGTCATTCAAACGTATGACCATTTCCATGAGAGGTAGTCGTAACTGCCTAATTTCTCATGATTTTTGAATAGTTCACTTAGCACTCATTGCATCGGGTGATGCTCACAGGGGTGAAGAAGTGGGATTGAAACTTGTGAAATGTGGAGAACGAATCACATAGCATCAATCATCACTTCCGGGGCTTGCACCCGGTAACCAGGACTTCCCAGGAGGTCACCCATCCCAGAACTCCTCTGGCTCAAGCGCGCTTAACTGTGGAGTTTTTTCCCACAATCAAGCCCACTTAGCTTGCTACCCCATTTGCAAAACCTTAGCAAGTATTGTGCCTCATGAACCATTCAAGTAGAGATCCCTTGACTCTTTTTGAATTTGAGTATGGGGGTTTACGCAGTGCATTATATTAGATATCATTTTGGGATTCAACTGCGTTAGGTAAGTCATTCACGTATGACCATTTCCATGAGAGGTAGTCGTAACTGACTAATTTCTCATGATTTTTTGAATAGTTCACTTAGCACTCATTGCGTCAGGTGATGCTCACAGGGGTGAAGAAGTGGGATTGAAACTAGTGAAAAGTGGAGAACGAATCACATAACATCAATCATCACTTCCGGGGCTTGCACCCGGTAACCAAGACTTCCTAGTAGGTCACCCATCCCAGATCTCCTTTGGCTCAAGCACGCTTAACTGTGGAGTTTTTCCCCACAATCAAGCCCACTTAGCTTGCTACCCCATTTGCAAAACCTTAGCAAGTATTGTGCCTCATGAACCATTCAAGTAGAGATCCTTTGACTCTTTTTGAATTTAAGTATGGGGGATTACGCAGTGCATTATATTAGATATCATTTTTGGGATTCAACTGCGTTAAGTAAGTCATTCAAACGTATGACCATTTCCATGAGAGGTAGTCGTAACTGACTAATTCCTCATGATTTTTGAATAGTTCACTTAGCACTCATTGCATCGGGTGATGCTCACAGGGGTGAAGAAGTGGGATTGAAACTAGTGAAATGTGGAGAACGAATCACATAGCATCAATCATCACTCCGGGGCTTGCACCCGGTAACCAGGACTTCCTAGGAGGTCACCCATCCCA
>APFE031117660.1:0-10438 GCA_000404065.3 Pinus taeda
CCATGCTTCAGCTGCTTCCTCCTGTTCTCCGTCAAAGTGCGGGGGTTTAATTTTGCGAAATTCCCCTTGCAGCTCCATTCTTTGTCTCTTCGAAGTTTGCTGTTCATATACATTGTCAGAACGTTCCTCTTGTTCCTCCGAACCTCCAGGGGGTATAGGGTGATTCTGTTCCTCCGACATTCGTTGCTGTTCCATACTAGGATTAACAGGTACTTGATTCTGTCGTTCAGATAAGCTTTTCAATATCCTCTCCTGCTCCATAGTTAGCCTGGCATTGTCTTCCCGCAGTCTTGCCATTTCATTCTTTAACTCTTGTACAGTTTCTAGGATAGCCTGATTTGTAATTTTGGCCTCCTCCCCAAGTTGAACCCATAACTCCGGATTACCTTCCAGTCCAGGCATATCCGGCCGTCGAGTGGTGTTGTCGGTTCTCCTCATCCTGTACTTGTCAACATAAAACAATGATAAGGAAATTTCGGGAACTACCAAAAAGGAAATATGTATGTTTATATAAATTTTTGCCCAAAGGCCTCAGTTTTGTAACTGGGCTCTGATACCATATGTCATGTCCCTCCATATGAATAAACGAAAATATAATCAAATATTCCACAGTAAAAAAAAAAAAATTTAATTGATTTATTATGTATATGGAATATATTCGTTACCTCAGCCAAGTTTTGACATAAACTTTGGCATTATATATTAATTACAAAACCTATGTTTAATGCGTGTTTAATAACCCGCGTCCCCCCATCTGCAATGTTAGACTATGGTATTAATTGACTCTTACACTATCCGGATTTGGTCATACGGAAGATATAAACCGCGTTCCAGGTGTATCTTGATCTACGCCAGGTGGCTCTTTTCTGAGAATGTTGTCCATCGATCTTGCCACGGTTCGCGAGGATAGCTCTGGCATTGATTATCCTTGGGTTTAGTCCAGGCCTCGGGATGCCGATGGCGATCCACGGCGGAGGTTCATTCCCGCGCTTTCCTGATATTCATTGGGGTTTTATTCCCCTGTCTCGGCTAGGGCTTCCATTTGCTTCTTCCGCCGAGAGGCTGCTCCGGGTTTCCATTCGCGCGGCCGCTGAAAAACTTGGCCTGATGCTTCGGCCGTTCAACCTGCAAATGCATCTGGTAACAATGAATTTCTGAACCAGTCCTCAGTCCGCGCATCGTTTATCAGGTGAACGTGTGCTATTTACTATTTACTTTCTTGTTATTTCTTCTGGTTATAACTCTTGATGAAAACTTGGCTTCTAATCGATTTGCTTGTGTGATGGAAATAGGAATCGGTTCCTGGTGAGGTAGCGAGGCTGTGCATTCCGTAAGCTACTCCCGCTGTCATCACAAGAGGTAAGCCCTCCGTCCTCAGAGAGAAGTGACTACGTTTCCACGCCGAATGTTTTAATACTTTACCTTTGTCTGGCCAGGGATTGCGATTCCATGGATGGTTTGTTTATTCTTCGACTTCTCTGTCGATGAGGGGTCTGGCCGTTACTATTATCAGCTTCCAACCATGGGTTATCACCCTTAGATCTTCTTTCCTGAGGATGAGGCTATTTTTTTTTGTAATTTAATATTGTAGGTTTTCTTATTGTAAAAGCTGAGGTATTGCCGCGAATCCCTGGATTCGATTCGGCTTCCTGGAATAGTTAATGACGAAGACTGGTTATTTATACAAATATTTTCTCTTGTATTTAAGAACAGTGTAATGCATGCCGTGGCAGCTCGTCTCCGCGTATTTATAAGCTTTTCGGTTTACATATTTCATACTTTATCTTACTGGAATAGTATATAGGATTTAATCTGTAAGGGTTTCATTCTCAGGGTTCCCGTTTGTTTCTATCTTTTCTTGCAATAGAAAATTATTATTCTGAATGAATACCCACAAATTCCCTTCTCGGTTATACATGTATATTTACTGTATCAATATATAGGGATGTCTGTAGATTTTTATGGTCGGCCATCTGTTAAGTGTATTTGTGTTAGTCTCGGTATTATATATATAATCCGAAATAGTTTTCCTTTAAATGACTGATTCGATGTCTTTCTGGCTGTGTTCGAAATGATGTTATTTCGACTGCTCATCAGGGGTTTCCATATTTCGAATTTATTGTAAACAATTCTGATATGGTTTTTATATGAAATGTCTTAGGATTTGTATGAGTTGTTCTCAAATTCATATAAGATGCCGACCTTCTTTTCATGGCGATTCTGTTCTAATAGCTGAGATAACCCATATCGGATTTTAATCATTTATTTGTATTACTGTAGTACTGTACATTGCAATACTTCTGTGGTGATAATAAAGCATGAAAACGGATTTACCGTGAAAATTCCTGAGAAGTTTATCTTGTTGTGGATTTTGAGGGAGCATTCTCGTCTCGCCTCGAACCTGGTATGGTTTTGGCTATTTTATGAAGTTTGTTCATTGTATATTCTACGCCGAATAAGAAACCTTTCAGTTTAACGCTACAATAATTGTGTAATCACGATCTATACCTGAGGGAAGACCAGGTACGGCAACTGCCTACCCAAACTTCCCGAGGTTCTGATTACTGACTAAGTGAATAATTTTCTTTATAACTCTGTTCTGAATATATGAACCTTCTTTTAATTATCTAAATGCTAAGATTCAGGTATCTGGCCAAATAACCGCCAGCGCCCTACACACTTAGACTGTGCATTAAATCTAACTCGGCACTCTGAACAGTAAATTGACTCCATGATGACAATTACTTCATTAACTACCACAGTTATGTATACTGTAAAACTTGGCAATTCTTCTGTAATTAAAATTATAACAGCAATGCGTACCTGTTCTTCGAAGGTTGTCAGGATTTTTCTGTGTTAAGGAAATCACTCTTGTATGCTTGTTTTCCACCCAACCGCGAGATTAGTCGATACAGACTAATCTCCCCCCAAGCTTCACTTGCCAGGCCACTGCCTCAACAAATGTCGCGCACTTTCTGCGCCTATGCTCTCTGGTCATCACCAGACGCAAGCACCACTTTCCCTTTCCCCTCTGTTTCTTTTTCCCCCGCCTGTTCCTTAACAGCCTGGGTCTCCCTTTTTCCATTCTTTATCCAAGGATAGGGAAAAGAAACAGTTAGGGTTTATTCTGCCTTTCTTGATAACTGTTTCTTACATATTAACACATATGTGTTTAAAGAAAATCCATTCAGCAGAAATTAAACAATGACTCCCTTATCAAGATTACCATAGGTAATTCAATTAATTCAGTTCCAGTTTGGAATTCACAAAGTTTTTCACCATGATAAAGAAGTAATAATCTCTGTTTTTTTTTTACATTTTTCCTATAATGGTAAAAAAAAGACAGAGAGTTTATTTACATAATTATTTGGTCGTCACACCTTCCCTGTATTATTTTCACCAATTTTGGGCGGATCTGAACTCGTATTTTTCTAATGGATCTACAAAGCAAACCTGGAATTAAAAATTTCTTCCAATGCATCAACAAAGCAAAGCTGGAATTAAAAATTTACCTTGCCGATTCCTATTAACAATTAAAAAGTAAGTTCAATAACTTATTTCCACTAAATCAACCATTGAAAAATAAGTTTTTAATTTAATGAAATAAACGTAATTTTTTTTCTTAACAAAATAAGTAAGGCTTGAAAATCCCTTAATTTAAAAAATTCATATTTATTTAGTCAACCATGTGAATGTGTATATATCAAACTTTCAAATTTATTTCTTGCCTATGGCCATTGTGAGATGTAACAAAGCACAGGGCATTGTTCAGTATAACAAAACACATTCAGTATTCATATTCGGGTGCGAAACACGTTCAAGTTAAGGGATGAAGTAGGAGAGAGCGAACTGGAAGTGGAGATTTTGACAAAAATGTTACACCTTACCGAATTGGAATTCACCGAATTAATCACCATACCAAACTGAACTAACGAATTAACATATTTTTTTCTCCGATACGGACGAACTTGGTAACTAATTTACCATTTATTTTTGGTAAGAAATTATATAAGGCTATAACATAAGAAAGCACAGTAGATATGCAAGAAAGGGTTATGTACGGATCAGTATAGCAAAAGCCCTGATACAATATGCCCTAGAAATCCAACCAATTGGTTATAAAGCTGTTCGAATTTTCTGGGTTTATTAATTTAGAACTAGTGTGAAGGAGTGGTTCAGAATGTCGGATGGCACTGGCTGAAGAGTCAAAGAAAGACAGCGTCGGTAGTGATATTTCGACAAAGACAAGCCCACAGAATCTGGAACTTTAAAAGTAATATTAGTCGGTTGCCGAATCAAAATAATAAAAACTCATGCCGTGGACAGAAGAAAGAAGAATGTGTAGAACAAGATTGGGTTAGCTTATTAGTCTTCAAATCCATATTGTAGAGGATTAGAGCGGAGCTCTGAAATCATGGACGGGAAATGATTGTTGCAAATGCAATAGTGTATCATGCAAAAATAATGGCGGTCGAGTGCCTGCAAAAAAATTAGGGAGTAGTTTTAGTTTTTACCTTAACTATTTGGCATTAAAGAGTATACTCTACAAAAAAACAATACCATTTACCATTTATGTTTAGTAAGAAACTATAAAAAGCCATAACAGAAAGAAAGCACAGTAGATATGCAAGAAAGGATCATGTATGGATCTGTATAGCAAAAGCCCTATGCAATATTATAAAGTTGTTCAAATTTTCTGGGTTTTTTAATTCAAAACCAGTGTGAAGGAGTGGTTCAGAATGCTAAATGGAACTGGCTGAAGAGTTAAAGCAAAAGACTGTCTGTAGTGATTTTTCGACAAAAACAACCAAAAGCAATCTAGAATTTTAAAAGTAATCTTAGTTGGTTGCGGAATTAAAATAAGAAAAAGTAATACAGTGACCAAACTTTGAAATTTTGATGGAAAACTTAGCACAGGAACTCAAGTATGGAAGGACCGATGAACAAATTGATCAATCTCTGCAAGATATATCCTCTTCTAAAGAACCTAGAGGGGAATAAGCCTCCAAGTTATTTCATCAAGGAACTCAATAAGAAACAATCACTTCAATCACTTCATTACTTTTGAATGTGATCCCTCACTTTAAATTTTGATGGAAAACTTAGCACAGGAACTCAAGTGTGGAAGCACCGATGAACAAATTGATCAATCTCTGCGAGAGATATCCTCTTCTAGAGAACCTAGAGGGGAATAAGCCTCCAAGTTATTTCATCAAGAAATTGAATAAGGAATAATCACTTGATTATTTTCCAATGTGAACCCTTACTATTAATTTTCTCTTAATTATTAACTATTAATTCCACGGTCTAAAACTCTTCAACCCTCTTAACATTACATCAGTTGGTGCAGATTAGTACACAACGATAGCTAGGGGAGTGATTATCAAATGGGAATTCCTTACTACCTAAAAATCAACTAGGCTATAATTTTATTTAAAATTATTGTTAAATATAAAAAGAGTTAGTACATGTGTTAAGCATATATACATTAAAAAAAAATGAGACAAGAGGTTTAAGGATAGCTAGGAGGGAGAATTTTAAGGATGGAAAATTATCTTGAAACTTAAAAGGATTGGTGAATCTCACTAGTCCCTAATATACCAAGTATAAAATGCTTATTGATGTATTTGTACAAATTTTTAAATTTATAACGATTTTATATATACTCTCTATATTATGTTAGCAATTTTTAAGGTGAAATAATTTTATATTGTAAAATTAGGGCGAATCAATGGAAATTGGCGAATCTTTTTTTTTGCCACAATACTATTGGTCAATACCAGAGCTCATCAATAGTACATCCTGGAAAACTATAATCCATGTCATATGCCACTTCCTAATATGACTATTTTTTTAATTAATCAATTTAATTAAAAAAAATGAGATAAATTGTCATTCTTTAATTATTGAGCTACCTATTATTTTACTAATAATATTATAATTACAAATTAAATAAAATATTATATTCAATGATTATACATCAGTAACATATAATTTTCACAGGGACTACATAGTGCTGTACTAGGTTAAATTATAGCTTAAGTTAAATATATAATATTATAATATATATATAATATTTATATATAATTTCATCACAAAATAAAAATAGGTATAGGATATATATATTGAATCCATCCAAAAATTAAAAATATGATTTAATATATTGTTTATTTATATATATATATATATATATAATTTTTTTAACCATTATTAAATTATGTTTTTATATAATATAAGCATTTTAATTGAAATATTGGTGAAAATAGATAATTAAAAAACAGAAATAAAAAATAAAAATATTATCTAAACAAATAAATAAAGAATAGATAATATAAAAATTAACAAATGGAATTGTTTATTGTTAAATATTCATAAAATATATTTGTTTTGGTCAAAAATACAAATTAATACTTAGTCAAAACAACACGTAAAATATACTAGACCTAAAATATATAACTATTTAAGTATAATAATTTATTTCTTTATTTATTTTTAATATATATATAATTCGTTAATTTTTTGTCATAAATTCGGGTTACAAAAAAAGCGCTTCATTTCCTTTTTAAATACTACTTTAAAATAGAAGCAATACTCAAGACTCAATCCAAAGATTACATAAATCTTTGCACAGTGGGCCCAACCTTTATCCTTAGGCAAAGTCCCCGTTAACTTAATTCAAATTGATGAGTTTTTGGAGTCTCAGCGTAGAAGTAACCTGAAAATGGTTTCGGATATAAGGACTCTAACCGTTGTACCTATTTTCTCTCGCTAAAGTAACATGAAAATGGTTTCATGTACAATAACTACGTGACCGTTGGACCTATTTAATATGAATCAATATCGGCATGGAATAAAATCTGGCCGTGTGTTGAAAAATAACTAAATAAAATTCTAAAAATTTAGAAAATATATATTAATACTCAGAAAATTAAGTTATCATCATTTTTTTTTATGATGAACTTTAATAGGGATTCGAGCTTTGATCTATCTTTATGATAAATTTTAGTAGGGGTTTGAGGACTATCCAAAAACTGATGTGTTTAGAAGAGATTCTGAGTTTTGCATAAAAACCATATTACCAAATTATGTGCGAAAATCCATAAACATCGATAAAATTAAGATACAATAAAATATGAGTGAAAATCAAGAAGCTAGGGTAAAAAAACAATAGCAATTTCGCCATTTTATTTTCTCAACAAAATCGGTATGTTTGCACGAAAGAATCACCTGGTGTGACTTGCAGCGTTATTGAATTAAAGAAACATACTTCTGCAACCTTTTCTGACCGCGAAAATTGACTTCAAACGACAAATTTCCCTACCATCATTCAATTCAATGCTGAAGGCGAATCGATCAATATTCAATCCGTATCAGCCCTCTAGTGCTTCCGGTCTTTTCAACAGATCATACGTTGTACTCTTAACAATTGAAAATTTGACCGATGTATTCTACAGCTGGTGACACACATAGGTTGCGAAATGCCCACGATCGGCCCAAAAGGAAAATGATATTAGGGACATGGTGGATAAAAGGGACAGAAACTGGGGAACCGGAACTCTGTCCAAGTACTTGGATGGAAACCTAAGATGCTTCTTCAAATCATCAACTGAGATGACTACCAGCGCACATTTATGTGTACAAAAAAATACCATCATCCCAACTGGGCGTATAGAAATCGATTCACCTTGGAACGCTCAAACAATATAACTTTTTTAACTTTGTTCCACGTTTGAGAAATAATACGTGGATCGCAATAAGGATTCTGACCACGCTCGAGTTTACACGATAACAAAACATTTTAATGGTGGAAATGTATGTCATCTTTTTCAGTCGGTGAAATTGGGTTTTTACTATAATTATCTATTATCATTTTAAGTTTAATAGAAACATCATAAGCTGGCGAAAATATGTACGACAGCATCAATTGTAAGTCTAACAAAGCATTTTCTAGACTACCAAATAGGAAAAATTAACCCTAAATTTCGACCTAGGTGCTGCCGAGAACATTCCTCTCATGGTTTCCCTACTTACACGGAAAAGGGCTTGAAGATCGTGCAGCTCCTTCTAAATAAAATAAAAGCAACCGCCATGACACAAAGATTGAAGGAAAAGGGTCTAACAACGGGAGTGGTGCTGCGTTTTCAGACGGATCTTCCATAATGACCATTGAAATTAGATTAGCTATCAAAAAGGGTTAATTAGACATCTGTGGGCATTCACGGTGGTGCATTGATAGAGTGGTAGTTTTTCTAACCTGTAAGAAGAAATAGAAATGTAAATAAAGATTTAAACAAATACAAAAGAAACAATTTAGAGCTGCCTTGTATTTTACTCTTTCCATTTTAACAAACATTCCAAATAGGATGTCAGTAGTCGAGGACAAAGGAACCTCCCGTAAGGAGTTTTGGAATCCTTCCCAGTATCTCACTTGAGTTTTCAAGTTCAATGGCTTTTTCATTGGTTAATTATTCAATAGGTTTTTATTCCCCAAATTTTATGGGGCAGTGGCTAATTTAACGTTCATTCAATGGTTAATTTATCAAATTGATTTTGTGAGGATAAATCAACAACTTTATTGTGCTACACCTAATAAGTCACCTAATAAGTTTTTGGGTCTTTTGCTATTAGGTTTAAAGTTGATTTATAAAAAAAAAAATATTTTTATAACTTAAAATCTTATTTTTAGTTTAGAATTTCACCAATGAAATAATGAAAAATTCTACTAATGAAATGAAGAGAAATGCCTCTCCTGATATTGTTTTTATTCTAAGTAAATATTAATTTAATTATTACTTAAACCTATAATTTTTATTCTAAGTACTTATTAATTTAATTTTTACTTAAATGAAAATATAAACCTAGAAGTCAGAGAAGTGAGCTTACATATATTCTCAAAGCTACCAAATGTACGAATAATATAAACATAATCCAATGCAAAAAATCAAAACCTAAAATGATTTGGAGGTGCTCTGCTCAGTAGATTATCCACAATGAAAAGTAAATTGCAAAGCATTATAATTCATAAAATATATTGAGTGTTTGTAAGTAGTCTCGCACGATTTTTCTATAAATGTTTATTGTGTTAAAGAAACGATCCTTGCAATGATATTTTTAATATTTTATTTTAATTTAAATAAAATCGAATGATAAGAGGGAAGCATCTTATTCTCAAGAAGTATTATATTTTTTTAATTTTGGAATAAAATTCATAATTTCATCATTTTATTAAAAAAATTACAAATTACATTTTTCACTTACTCTCACGTTCAAGTACAAAATTCTTTTTTCTTAAAGCTTCACTTATTCACTCAAAGGATGTATATCCTTTCTTTGTTAGATGTATCACTTTGCTTTCTAAAAGTAGAATAAATAGATTGATCAAAATTGTTAACGAATCAGCATCAATCTTAAATTTCCGATTGGATACTCACTCTGTTTAATGGGCTTTTATATTTATTATTTTTTTTTATTTTTTTGACACCCATGTAATAAGTGTGTATAAATAGTAACATTATTTAGAAGAATAATTAAATTATGCATAAAATTACTTTAGTTTGCGCACTCAATATATAAATTATACAATTTTTATAGATATATTTTTCCCCTTCAATCAAGGCTATAAAAACACTATATGGTTCTATTTAAATATGATTAAAACTTAAACTTTGTCTCTACCTTATAGATATAGATATATACATCAAATGTTTTTTTTTTTTAAATCTTTGGGCCATGCATGCACCCTATGCTTGTATATAGACAACCCTAAATTGTAGGGTACCACTTTAAACTGTGCATGCAAAGCTTAAATGAAAGTCATTAAATATGGGTATAAAAAAGATATCAATGACAAAAGACAAGAACATAGTTAAAAGTAATAAAAAAGGTTAACACGCATCCTTAATTTCTCTATTCTATTAATCGATAACTATAAAAATATTTTTAGAACCAGTAACCAACACAAAGTAGAATTTGGTCTAATCATATATCCTACTTGGGAATTGGTCAGAATTGGTCAGAATGCTAGCACATGCCGCCCAACCATTCACTATCCCCAATAGTACCCCACAAGCTAATATCTTCTTGCCTTGAGGAACCAGCAACTTTTTCTATCCCTAAGTGGTTTTTTTTATAGATTTTTTCCCCGTTCATTTTAGCAACACCCTCCTCTAAGGTCAGCTAGCCTTTTTACCTAAGTCTTCTTTTAAGTATAATTTTTCTTTTCTTTTTTTCAAAAATATTCTTTTTTTTTTCTTTGAAATGAGATTTTATCTCTGGCAGTTCTTTATTCCATGCCACTTAGTACTTATCTCCAACTAAGCGGTAAGTATAATATTTCTCCTATTATTTCAAATTTTATTTCTTTTGATTATTTTCTGCTAGGGATTTTTAGGAGACCCTTTTTTTAATGAAGGTCCATTGTGTGTGGACCTAACACGAG
>APFE031117664.1:0-11012 GCA_000404065.3 Pinus taeda
ACTGGGTGCACTCGGGAAGATGCAGGGAGATCCAATTTGCATGCCATAGTAACAATCTTTTGCAACACCTTGTAAGGATCCTAGTACTTTTGTGATAATTTATCCCTCTTAGCTTGCTTGAGGGACCTTTGTTTGTGTGGTTGTATCTGTAAAAATACCGAGTCGCCTACATCAAAACTTATTCCACGTTGATGTTCATGTGCATGTTGTTTCATTTGATTTTGCGCCAAAGTGAGGTTATCCTTTAAAAGTTGGAGAGCTTTTTGTCGATGCTCGATGTGAGCCTTCACTACCTGAATATTTTTCTTCTTGATATGTCATTCAATCTCAAGAGTTTAAGGACTGGTAATTCCTGCCAATGCATTAGAAGATATAGTCAGATTCATTTCTTGTTTCTTTAGGGTTGGCTTGTGGTGTGTATCCTCTTATTTTGACATTTTTTTATCCTTTTCTTCCTCCTCTTCACAATCTATGTAAACTAATTTCTTCTCGACACACTTATGACCTTTAGTGTATTTTCTATCACAATTGTAACAAATACCTTTTTCTATTTTTTCTTCCAATTTTTGTGGTGTCAACCTTGTAGGTTATGGGAGGCTAGGAGAAACAATTTTACTGCCATCTTTATAGTTATGAGTGGTCAGTTTCCTTGTTGCCATAATTTTTCTTTCAATTTTTCTTCCCAACCTGAATGCCTTCTCCAATAAATCAGGTTCTCAAAGGCGACCAGATGTTGGATTTTATCCTTCAAATTCCCTATGAAGACATCAACCCTATGCTCCTCTAGAATATTGTTTACCCTTATATTCAATTTTTGGAAGTCCTCAATGTGCTCTACAATGGAACCCTTATGTTTCAGATTTATCAATCAGAGAAAGAATGTGTTTCACTTTGTATCCTCATAATGTGCTATCAATTCCTCCATAAAAATGGACCAGGTGACAATCTGTTTACAAAACAAAAGTCATCGATACCATACAAACTTATTGGGTTCTAAATATAAAGTTGCAATACATTCCTTTTGTGTGTTTTTCACATTATGGAGATCCAAATATTGTCCATCTATAGTATCCATGTTACAGTATCCTTCAATCAAACTTCCTCATACTAGTCTTTGGAATATGGTGGATATTCAATCCAACATTAGGTTCTATGAAATCATGATTAAGATATCTTTTGTTCTCATCATGAGTTTCCTCTACTACCTTTTCACCATTAGTAAGCTTTTCTTGTAGTGACTTTGTCCCAACTTCCTTCAAACCTTCAACGTATTTCTTCAGGTATTCCATATTTCCATTCAATTTTTCTTCTATGCCATTGATCTTGTTGATCATAGCTTGATGGTTTATGTTACAATTTGTGAGAGAGAAATTTGTCGCATTTGGCCTCGTAATTTTGATATATAATGTTGCATTTATTCCTCTTCTTTAGGAGTCATGGTAGAGATTTTGGATTGCTTACTAGGTTTTTTTATTTTCTTGCTTCGAGTCATTTTCAAATAAATTTTTTTATATATTCTTCACTATGCCCTTTCAATTATGTCAAACTGATATTTCAAACAGAAGTTATGTGATTTTTAAAAAACTAGACACTTTTTTTTCACTTTGTAGGAACTTGATATTGAATCTATTGTATATCTGTAATTTGGGATTGCCAAGGTTTGAAATGTCTTCCCGTGGTATCCCTCTGAGTCTTATTTCCAACCCCACAAGTCTGATCGAGATTGGATTCTCCAAAAAAGAGGTATTCCCAACCTTCCACAATAACTAGATTATAGACTAGTTCAGTAGATCGAACTTGTATAAAGTGTCGTGTCTCACTGTTTTGATATTAGGCACTGAAAACTATACCCAAAAAACTGCATTATGTCCTATTTGTATTTGAATCTGATGCTTAGAGATAAATTTACGACAATTTTCCCAAGGTCACTTGTTTGAGATGGAATTGGGGAGCCTACCAAAACCCTAACTTCCTTAGCTGGTATCTTTGAAAACGTAGAGACACAAGATCTGAAATTCAGACATGAGGTCCATCCAGATTTCATATCAAATGGGTTTTGATTTCAACTTCTGCAACTTCGTATAAAATACGTTATATCCAAAATTCCACAATGCCCTGTTCGAAGGAGAAAAACCCTAGAATCCAAATCTTTGATACCACTAGTTACTCAACTAGCTCATAAAATAGAAAAATAGATAGATCAACCACTTCAAAGTTAGTCTCTAAAAAGGGGAAACCTCCTTTACATTACACAAATGAAAAATTCTTGGATCATACAAATGATAAGACCTCCTTTTTATATATAGGAGTCTAAGGGTCACATTATAATTAGAGCCCACATAATGATAATATTGTAAGGGAAAAACAATAACAATAGTGGGTTTCTATGGGGCAAAATAATAAAAATATTGGAATACATGGGCAGAACAATACAATAAGGGGGTTTCACTAATAATAATAAGGTGTTACACTAGTAGTAGAGGGACCTAAAATAAGTGATGGGTCCTTCATCTCCATAGGAAAAATACTTGGGAATTGTTCAACATCAACTCTCAAGTGATCTTCTTGGAAAGCATGGTGGAGGCTCGAACTCACGTTCACAGTATGTGAACCGTGCAGATACTTTCTATCTAGGACCAATGTGGAGATAAATAAATATTTGAAAGGAGATTCCAAATAATTGAGCTCCTCGTGCTCATAAAACCATTTATTCAATGAATGCTCCTATGACAGGCTTAAAATAGGGAGACATTTGCGAATACCAAGTGCTGATTTCCCAAAACATATGTTTCCAAATCAAGGAGAAAGAAAGGGTGTTATTATGCATAAGATAAAACACGTATTATTGAATAATTGTTTCCTTGGTCTCAGTTTCTAGAATGACTATATCTAGATTTAGAATGGTGGACAAAGACGTTATTTACAAGCCTGAAAAACACACATAAAATGGGCTCCAACAAAAAATTGAAAGATAGACAAGAAAATAATAAGATCGAAAATGGAATTTTTGGAGTAGAGTTCAAAATCACATAGACATAGATCTATAAAGGGCACAGAAAATAAGTGGCTCACACTAGAGCATGGCAAGAGACCACTGGATTTGATACCATGTTAAACACAACTATGGGGAAGAAAAAAGATATGAAGGATCAGCCTTGAATGCATTACTATTCACAATGATAGATATTTATACAAGTCTAGTGACCCTTGGTTTCAGATTTGAAGTAGTCCCTTAGACTCCCTTTGATTGTTTAGCTTCCCCACCAACCCTTAGAGGATTAGGTGTCCAACAAATTCAAACTCATAGTGTACATTCACTAGACAATATATAAAATGTTACCAAGTATTGCATATATAAAACAAAGTTCGACTGTCTAATAAGAAAAAGTAGAAAGGATGTCGATCACACTTAGATACTCATGACCTAAATATTACAAAATAAAATTTATCAGAGTCACACAATCTCAATGATTTATGAGGGATTGATAAGAGTAAATTTGTTGAAGGAAAAACATAGTGGATGATAAGATGGTTATTTTGGCTATGATAAAACATATGGCTAATTAAGTTTTTATTTTTATTGGCACGGAATGAGAACTAACGTGAGGAAGTTTGTGGATAAATGTAGAATTTTTTAATATGTTAAAGGAAAACAATAGAATCTTGAGTTTTATCACGTCGTGGAAATCAATTAGTATGGAATGTCTGAGCTTTGTACTTAGAAATTTGGGAAAATAAGAAGTTGGAAGAGCTAGTGTAGAGTAAGTCGTCATAGTCTTGTAGAGTATACATGAACAAATTAAATAATAGCTACAAGAAAGTAGCCAAAAGTATATAAAAAGTTAGGATATCGAAGAAAGAGAAGTGAGCTTTGGAGTTGGCGATCACTTAAAGTCCTTTTGAGAAGATAAGGGTTTTCAAAAGTTGAGTATAATAAGCTAAAGTTGAAGAAAATTTAGAAAGTTATTAGCAAATGGATATCAAAATGACATACCAGGTGATAGAAGGCTCTCTCCTATATTTAATGTTGTACAAGTTCATCCCCATAGAGAACTTGAAGTAGAGGATGGGAAAGATGCAAAAGGGATTCGATGGAAGAAGCAATTACCCACTTTCAAAGAGTTTCACATAGAGCATATGCTCAATCAAAGAATTGCAAAGTGAAAATAAAAAAAAGATTTCTATGAGTATTTGGTGAAGTCTAAGGGACTTCTAACTAAAGATGAACCTCGATGAGTCCTTCAGAGATGCAAAAACATGGCATAAATATTTAATGTCTCATGGACATGTGTCCATGAAATATTTTATTTTCTAGGAGTTTGATGTAAGAGTAGCATACATAATTTCCCTTTTCTTTTAATCAGTAGAATATTTTATCTCTAAGGTCCTTTAACCCTAAGAAATCTAATAGTTTTTATAAGGTGTCCTCCATTTTTTGAAATTTGGATCCATGTAATTGTCTTAAAGGTTATTAATTACAACCCATTGTGTGTTGTGGTGATATGTTATTTAATGAGAGAATATATAAAAGGAGAAGACTTTAGGTGCCCAACTTTGAACATTGGCCACAAAAATGTATCCTTAGATCTAGGCTAAAAGATCTCTTCCCTTGGTTCATATGATAGCCTAAAATCATAGTTATTCATTGTCAACCATGTTCAAAATGTCCAACCACAATCAACTAGAGGAAAAATTGTTAACCATATTCAATTATTTAAACAAAGTCTTTCAGTAGAAATCACATGAGAAATTTTTTCTTGCCAACACGTTTCGAACCAACAAGTGTGGTTCATCATCATGACCACATGAAGAGGCAGACCATCGCAAAATCTTAAATAGAGAGCAATGTAAAGACATAATTTCAAGTAAAGCCTAGCTTAACATGCACAACCATGGCCACCACAATTAATCATTTATTTCTGAAATATAATTTTACCATATTTTACTATAGTATGACTCTTGCTATGTTCCACTAATCCTACCAAAATATTCTAGTTATCAACTTACTCAACAACATTAATAAAATTGTTAAAATATCTCAATCAAAATCACTTTGAACCTTCCATAAGCCAATACACCAATAATTAAAATTAAAAAATAAAAAACAATATTAATCTAACCTATTTTAACCACCCTATTAATATAACTATGCTAATAATAAAAAACTATAAACATTTTCAAATTACCTAACAACCCTTTTAATATAACTATGCTAATAACAAAAAGCTATAAAGATTTTCAAACTAACTAATCCTTTAAGAATTATTAATGCGTATACGCTATGTGATTTTAAACAGTGACTAAATAAACGACTTAAATGGTTGCAAAGAGTTGGAATAATGAAAGGTAAGCCACGGCAAACAAATTATGTTTGAGGCTCAATTGAAGGCAGACTAAAAGCTAGTCATTCTTCTAGTCGGCCTGCCAAAGATAACACAACTATATTACAAACTTTAAAACGAATATATAAAGCATTAGAGTTATTACGATAGTATTAATATATAAAGCATTACAGTTATTGGAAGAAAGTATTGTATCGCGCTCTTTCAGGATATATTCGCAAACTCTTTGAGAAGGCGACGAGATGAAGGAATCACGAAATGTAAGCGATAATACCAATCTTGCTATAGAAATTTTTGGGAGGGTTACGCGTCACATGTACAACACAATAAATAGAGACATGATCTTATGGGAAATGGAAGAATATGTACCTTCTACTCTAACAAGTACAGCTGATGGCCTTTCACATGAAGGAGAGGCATCTACCCAAAACGGAGACCCCATTCAACAGCACCTGATCTCTAGTGTAACGTTTAGATGGATTGAAGGAGATAGCGAAGATAGTGACTGGGATAGTGAATTGGAGAATGCTTGGGATAAGGACTGGGAATTCGAGAGTGTTTTGGATAATGTGTACGTACTTCAATTAGATGACATTGGACAGAAACCCAAGTCTGAATGGCGTCCTCTCAACTACAGTGGCCAAAGGAATATCCAGGATGCAATGGCTGAAAACATCAACCTTGTTTTAATGAGAATTATCGTAGATTGGGGCCGCCTTGATGGAAATGTGTGGAGCCAACAAGTTGTATGGAGTGGAAGTTTTGCAGATTGTAATCGGGTACTGCAACTCTTGGAAAACGATAGTAATACTGCTAATTCTATACAATTGAGAGTCGAACATTTCGATCTCAATCTTAATTTAAGAGACCAATTCATTGCTCTCTACAGGAGCTATCCCTTTGCCGCTGCTATGGCCGCTGTTGACTCTTCAGAAACCGTAACCATTAAAGATGATGGCGAGGGCGACACATCGATATGCGCAATATGTCAGGAGACGCTGTCCACCGAATGGGCAACAAAACGATTGCCTTGCAGTCACCTTTTTCATGCGACCTGCATTTTTTATTGGTTTAATTCGGAACTTTCTGAACTTCGATGCCCTCTCTGCAGGAACACATTTAGTCTCCCAATTTCCCAGTTTGATGCCCCACTGTCTCCCAGTTCTTAAATCTCTATCCAACCCTCCTTAAACGGACATAATTCACAGGTTTCAATCTAGTTTTAAGGTGAATTTTTTTTTGGTTTTTTTTTTTGGTTTTAAACGGATTCAATTTTTTTAAGTGTTATAAGTCAGGGTACCCGCAAATAAGTTCTTGAAAAGTGGGCTTTCAACCTAGCGCAATTCCCGGTAAGGCATTTAGGGGAATTGCCACTATTTGATGGTGTCATGATTCATTCCCAGGTGAAATGGGTGTATATAGTTTTTCTATTTTTCAGTTTTATATGGAAAGCTGGATCAAATATTGGTTGAGTAAATGTAATATTTTTGACAAGTGACCTCAAAATTTAAAAATTTAATTTAAAATTTTAAAAACATTAAAAATATTAATATTTAGTTTAACTTTAAAAACAAAAAAATATTTAACATAATTAGGAATATTAATAATAAAATAATTTTAGAGATCAAATCTGTTGACATGTTTGTTTTCATCTTTATATATCGATTTTTTTTAAATGTTAACCTGAATCTTTAAATATTTATCTCCCAAACAAATTTAAAAGCAATCCATGTTGGTTATCTTATTGATATCAATTAAATCCCAATTTAAGTTTAAAAAATAAATTATTAATATTAAAAAAAATATATCTATGCTAAATAAAATATTTAAATACCAACTTATATATATTTTTTAAAGGGAGGGGCTAGTTCCCAAGGCATTATAGGGCCCTCTTTTTATTACATTGTATACTTATGAGACAATGCTGATAACAGTCACATCGAATATTCGCCATCATCGGAATATGCGCCACAAAACCGTATAGGCTGCAGCATCTGCGCAGCTCCACAAGATTCTAACGCGGCCAGGGTGCGTGCAAACTGGCTACCATGACCCCTAGATCATGCACTCATCTGCAAATACCACAAGAGTCTCATCTTCCTAGTGCAAATGGTTTAGAAAATAAAGTGAAAACATCAGAAGATCAAGAACCAAAGGTTTTGCAGCAAAATGAATCCAAAGTATAACTATTAATTATTTTCTTTTGAGTTACAATTTTGAGGATTCAAATTTTTATCATGTTGCATTTACTAGTGAAGATGAGAATAATATTAAGAGTCTTAGAGCCGAGATTTCTAGACTAACAATTGCATGCAAGGATTAAGAAAAATTATTGTAGATTTGTGATGGTGAGGCCAAGATCAAGGAAGAGATTTTCATCCTAAAGGTTAAAATTGTAGAATTTGAAAGAGATGAGGAAGGAATGAGGAAACAATATCAAGCTAAGGTAGAAGAATGTGAGAAATTAGAAGCTGAAATTCTTTATTGAGAAAGCAACAAAAATGGAGAAGCGCATTGTTGCCTTAGATAATTTATTTGAGATCCAAAAATCACCATTGGATAAATCTGGTCTTGGATTTGAAAAGCGTGAATCTAGTTTGCATGCAGGCAAAACCAAGAAAGAATAACCCAATAAAACTGTAACAAACAATGCCAGCAGCAAAAGTGAGATCGAAGGAACCAAGAAGCAGATCCAGCAACTGAATAGCAATCAAAAGAACCATCAGTGGAAAATCAAGCAAAACTAGCAACTGGTCAAGCAACCAAACCAACAGCAGAGAAGAAAATCTCAAGGAGCTCCAACATTCAGAAAATATTTTTCTCCTAGTGATAATCCTGACATAAATATAATATTTCAAAGGAAGCAAAGTCCTTTTATTCTTTTTATGCATGAGATACAATGCTACAGCTATCACAAGTTTGGGCATGTTGCAACAAATTGTTGGAGAAAAACATATAGACCATATCAGTAGAGATTCCAACAATTCCAACAGCCAAGAAGTATGTGCAATTGGTGTACTTGTGATTTTTATGGTTATTGTAACCCATGCCACTCATTTGGCCATAATGCAACATATTGCAGGTCTAACTGTTGGAGGAGAGAAGCATTTCATGCATGGTTTAGATCTGGAATGAGTAGTATTAGATTTGGTCCTCTTACTTCATATCTTGGCCATGTGGAGTGTTATATTTGCCATAGATTTGGCCATATGGTTTTCCATTTAAAAATAAAAGTAGAAAACATAATGCAAAATGAGCTAAAATAATCTATGCCACTTTAAATCTAGAAAAATTTAATTTAATAATAATAATAAAATAAAACACTTTATAGTAAAAATGTATTCTTACCAAGATTAAAAAAATAAATCAAAATGATCCCTACTTATATGTCAAAGTATCAATTTTGGCTACATCAGACTTCAAAAAAATTCTCAAACCAGCTATTCAAAATGCAAAAAAAATACATGGCATGACAAGTATGGCACCCACATATGTGTTTATATGGTAAAGTTGTGGTAATTTTAATTTTACCTAGAAAAAGTAACAATTAATCCCTAGGGTGAAGTGCCTTGTAGCACTTTATGATTTTATTCTCACTGTATCTTGTAAGTACGATGACTACTAAAATGGTAGTGGTGACTAGGTGTTCAATGTAGCTATTAAGCTAATGTGACAACTTCCATGAATTTTCCATTTTAAACTTAGTTGGTAATGTCCTCAAGTGACATTTTGTCACCTATCACTTAATACTATTGAAGTCGAAAGAAGGTGATGTGCCAATGCCATGTGTCACCTTTGTATAGAGAGTGAATGATGTGGCAACCAATATTGCGCATGGAGGAGTTTAAAGAAAATTTAATTACTAAAAAATGAGTGTGTGACAAGTTAAGGGAAGCTCCATCATTAAAAAATGTATATATAATGAAAGGAAATGGGTTAAATGTAGTATGGATAAGGTAGCAGAAGGAAAAAGAGTAAGTTGGTATTATATTAAAGGGAGGCCAATGTTGCATTTAAACAATAGAGCATTGAGGATGTGTGAGCTTTCACTATAAGAGGGACTTAGATTAAAAAAATGGTAGTTACATGGGGAGTTTTGAAGGATGGTGCAGTAGGATGGTGCTTTGTGGGTGTGGACCACAACCCAAATAAATTAAATGAGGGTGACATCAAAATGGTGGTTTTGGGAAATGGTATATAATGGGTATAATGTGGTAACCAACTAATATTATATTTTAGAACAATGGAAATAATGTTATGGGCGTATGGACCACAACCCAAATAAATAAAAGGAAGATTACATCAAAGGAAGGTTACATGAGAAGGGTAGTTTTGGGAAATGGATTATAAGGGATTTGTTGTAACTTTTTTTCAACATGTAATATTTTCTATTTCTTTTATGTTGAAAAATTAGAAAAAGAAAAGAAAAGAAATAAAATGGGAAATTATATATATATCAAAAAAACAAAAATGAAATCCCAAAGAAATAGGTGAGTTTGTTTAAATGTTGCCACATTATCACTGTATTATTCTTTAAATTGTTTTTATGTTTTTTTTTCTCGATTAAACTATTCTATTATATACATAATAACCAGAGTACAATTACATGCATGCTGTCTAAAAGATCCATCTGCGAGAAAGAGTGGCATTCTGGATCAGCCAAATGTAGCAGAGAGAGAGGGCTACTTGATTCATGCCCTCACAGGGGCGTTTGTGACCAAAAAAAATCATTCCCACGCAGGGGAGGACAAAAAGACAACCTTGCACAACTGTAACCTCCCACAAAACTGATAACCAAGCAAGACTGTAACTGACCCTACGCCTCAGTGATGGCAGATTGCCACTTTGACACATTGACTGAAAAGATAATCGACACGTAGTCGAGCCAGAGACAATTAGACAGATGGACATGACCAAAAGAAAGGAAAGAACCAAAATCCCACCCGAGCTATAGAACCTGAGACGTGGCAGCAGACTAGTCCTCCGGCACCTCCACAATCGGGCACCTCCATATTCTTCCTCTTCCTGCGCTTGGCCTGCTTTCGCCTCGGCCTCTTCTGGCTGCTCCCGATTCTTCTCTCGATGAGGGTCTAGCAGTTATGTTCCCTTCCCCTTTTCCACCTTGGGCAATTCGGACGTTGTGGCTGTGTCAACCGGGGCCTCGAATTCTGATGGAGCACTGGATCCCCCCTCGCCCTGGGCTTCATCAATAAAGAGGACAGAGACGTGGGAGTTAATTCTTGGACAGTTCAGGGGGCTGTTGAAGGTAAAAATTGCAAAGCTGAAGTAAGGAGCTGCCGAAGACCCAGGTGAGCTAGCCTCCATGAATTGGTTGTGCTTTAGAGATCTAGCACCTCCTAGTTGCGGGTAGTGGCAATGACAGCGACAATGAGGGCAGTGACAGGGAGAATGGGTTTCCGCCTCGGCTGAGGGGCGCGAACACCCTCCATGACTAGAGCCACGACGACTCAACATCCGCTGATGAGTCCTTATCATGGTGACAGAGCAGTCGTGAGCCGAATTGAAATGCAAAGCTCCCACAGGGGCGTAAACAAGCTAAACCAACAGACCCGGGATGGAAGAAATCAGACCACGGCATGAATTTGTCAGCACCAATGACGGAATGGGATCCCCAGACCCTCCCCAGGTGAGTATGGTGATGCAAGGGCT
>APFE031117675.1:0-22709 GCA_000404065.3 Pinus taeda
ATAATTTAATAATAACATGAGTGATGAGGAACTCTAGGGTGTGAAACCCTACCATTTATCCCCCAAAACTCTATTATTTATTGATATATTGCCGCTAACAACCTTTTTAGTTAACAAATCCGATAGCATGAGTATGTGAAACAAATTTAGCGGCATTTTAGCTAATAAATATACCATGGCCAACCATTGTCTACCATATTTTATAAATTCAATCATGGTCAACCATAGTCCAACATCGTACTGTGACAAATATTGACTTGATATGAGAATCAACCATGGTCCATTGTCGCATTGTGACAAAGATTCTCTCGATTTCAAATCAACCATGGTCAACCATTGTCCAAGGGTTTATAATATTTGTATTATAAACCCAACGACATATTATTATAAACCCAAGGGGTTAATAGTAAAACCCTAAGCAATTATAAGCCCAAGGGAATGATATTAACTCAAGTGATAATAAGCCCAAGGGATTATTACTAAAAACCCTAGGGTTTATATTCCCTTGGGTTTACAATATTAATCCCTTGGGTTTATAGTAGCAATCCCTTGGGTATATTGATCTAAGGGTTCATATTTCTAGGGTATAATATTATTCATAGGTTTATAATATTAATCCTTTAGGTCCAATATAAATCATGGTCAACCAAGGGTTTATATACAATGGATTTATAAACATGGTTGACCATGGTTGATTTTCATTTTGAGACAATCATTGTCACAATCCAGTGTTGGACATTGGTTGACCATGGCCAACCATGCTTATTCGAGGGTATTTAATATCTTAGGGCTTATATACATCAGGTTTATAATGTTAATTCCATGGGTTTAATTTTATTCCTTTGGGTTTATAATCCCTTGGGTTTTATATTAAAAAGTCAATGGTATAATATTCACATGGTATAATATTATTTATAGGGTTTGTAATTAATATTAATCCCTATTCCTCGAATTTATAGTATTAAACCGAAGGGATTATAAACCCAAAGGAATTAATATTATAAACCCAAAGTATATAAACCATAAGATAAATATTATAAACCCTTGAGTAAATATGATTGGTCATGGTTAACCATGGTCCAACGTTGCATTGTAACAAGGATTGTCTCAAAATGAAAATCAACCATTGTCAACCGTGCTCAACCATGTTTAATTTCAGGTTTGTAATATTTTTCTTAGGGTTTATATACCTTGGGCTTATAATATTAATCCCTAGAGTTTAATATTATTCCCTTGGGTTAATAATTCCTTGGGGTTTTAGTGTTAATCCCTTGGGTTATTATCCCTCAGGTTAATAATATTGCCTTTGGTTCATAATCCTTCGGGGTTTTAGTATTAACCCTAGGAATATGAACCCTTACATTAATAAACCGAAAGGATTCATATTATAAACCCAATGGCTAATACTAAAACCCCAAGGTATTATAAACATAAGGTACTAATATTATTAAACCAAAGGGACTAATATTATAAATTTAAGGTATATAAATTGTTGGTTGACCATGATTTATATTGAACCTAAGGGATTAATATTATAAACCTATGAATAATATTATACCCTAGGAATATGAACACTTAGATTAATATACCCAAGGGATTGATATTATAAACCCAAGGGATTAATACTATAAACCATAGGGTTTTTAGTAATAATCCCTTGGAGTTTTAGTATTAACCCCTTGGGTTTCTTATTCTCTTGGGTTTATAATACCAATACATACAGTTTATTAATTTAAGGGTTCATATTCCTAGGGTTTGTATTTATATGTTATGCAACCAGCTGACAAAATAAAAGAAAAGATAGATCAATTCCTTCAATATCAACCACTTTGAGGGGGAAACCTCCTTTACATTACACAAATGAATAATTCTTGGATGATACAAATGAAAAAACCTCCTTTCTATATATAGGAGTCTAAGGTGTGACAATATAATCAAATTCGACATAATAATAATAATATAAGGGCACAAAAATTACAATAGTGGGCTTCTATGGGGAACAATAATAACAATATGGGGACAATAGGGGCACAAAAATAACAATAAGGGTTGCAATGACAATAGTAATGGGGGAATCACTGGTATTATAGGGACCTAACATGCCCCTCTCCTTCAAAAAAGTTTTGTCCTTAACACTTGAGTAGTTCTAGATGCTCCTGTATAAAATTCTCACCCTTCCATGTGGAATCTTCATTGGGTAAGTTTTTCCACTTGATGAGATACTCTGAAATTGATCGATTTTGCAGCTGTCGAGTTCTTGTTTTCTTGACTGCTTCAAGTTCCAATATGATTTTTCCTTCCTCGTCAAGTTCTGGAAATATTGTTTGAATTGGGAGTTTGTCATTTATAACCTCATTTAAGCATGAAACATGGAAAACTCAGTGCACTCAGGAAGTTGCAAGAAGCTCCAATTTGTATGCCATAGTACCAATATTTTGCAACACCTTGTACGGACCATAATACTTTGGTGAATTAATTATCCTTCTTAGCTTGTTTGAGGGACATTTGTTTATATGGTTTTAGCCGTAGGAATACCCAGTCACCTACATCAAAAGTTCTTTCGCTGCGATGTTGATCTGCCTGTTGTTTCATTCTATTCTGCGCCAAAGTGAGGTTATCCTTTAAGAGTTGGAGAACTTGTTGTTGATGCTCGATGTGATCTTCCACTTTTTGAACTTCATAATTTTTTCTTAAATATGATGTGATGGACAGTGGATGATATCCATAAAGTGCCATAAATTGGGTCATTTTTGCTGCAGTATGGAAGGAAGTGTTATACCACCATTCAGTTAGAGGCAACCATTTGACCCATTATGTATGTTTATTAGATACAAAG
Organism: Pinus taeda; assembly: GCA_000404065.3. Taxonomy (NCBI): domain Eukaryota; kingdom Viridiplantae; phylum Streptophyta; class Pinopsida; order Pinales; family Pinaceae; genus Pinus; species Pinus taeda. Next base: position 2,837 of record APFE031117675.1, read on the forward strand.
CAACGCAAATATCCTTCCAAACATTTGTTTACTGTCTCAGTTTTCCCATCAGATTGAGGATGATAACATGAGCTATGAGCTAACTGAGTACTAAGACAAGAAAATAATTCTGTCCAAAAATTTCCAGTGAAAATGGGATATTTGTCGTTTACAATAATCTTTGGGTTTCCGTGTATATTTTGAATTGTTTCCATAAATGCAGTAGAAAATGTACTTTCTTTAAATGGATGCGATAATTCACAAAAGTGTGCATACTTGGTAAGTTTGCCAACTACCACCATGATGACACTCTTTCTTCGAACTTGGGCAAGCCTGTGATAAAATCCATTGAAACCTCCTCCCAACGTTTGCCTGGAATGGCTAAAGGTTGTAATAGACCTGGGGTCTTAATTGTTTCAACTTTATTTTGTTGGAAAACCAAACATTCTGCCACAAACTTTTGAATATCTGATTTAAGGTCATCCCAAAAAAATTCCTTCTTAACCCTGTGATAAGTTTTTAAAAATCGTGAGTGCCCTCCTAAGGGAGAGGTGTGTAATTACATAATAATCTTTTGTTTGAGTTGGGAATTCTTACATAGGTATAAGTGATCTTTGTACCATAACGAATCATTTTTCCAGCTAAATGTATCAGATGTACTGGGATCTTGTTGTAGCTTTTGAATGAGTTCCCACACTTCTTCGTCATTCTTCCATTCATACCTTGCTTTGTTTATCCAATCTTGTTGGATAATAGAGATGGTGCAAAGCAATGCTTCCACATCCTCATCCTTTCTTGAGAGTGCATCTGCAAAATAATTTTCTTCCCCTTTATGTGACCCATTTTTGATGCTTTTCTGAAGATAATCTTTGTTCTAAAAAGTATTTAAGACTATCATGATATGTTTTTACCTTGAAGTGTCTTCCCATTAGGTAGGGTCACCATTTCTTAAGTGCATGTAGTATTGCCAACATTTCCTTCTCATAAATAGCTTTGTGTAAATACTTTCCTCCGATTGGACGACTTTCGAAAGCAATGGGTCTTTGTTCTTGCATTAAAGCAACACTAATTCCATTTCCTAAGGCATCACATTCCACAATAAAGTTTTTTGTTAAGTCCAGCGTAGCAAAGACTAGTGCTTGGCACATTGCCGCTTTAAGATGTTCAAAGGCATTCGTTGCTTCTGGTGTCCATGAAAATGCATATTTCTTCAATAATGTTGTTAGAGGTGCTGCTATTTACCCATAATTATTAACAAACTTGCGATAAAATCCTGTCAACTTGAGAAATCCTCGCAAATGCTTTGTGGATGTGGGGATTTTCAATTCCTTAATGGCTTTAATTTTTCTAGGGTCTACCTTCACATCTTCATGAGATATAATATGACCAAAATATTCCACTTCTTGTACTCCAAAGAAACATTTGGAGGTTTTTGCATATAATTTTTTCTCCTCCAATAGTTTAAGCACCTTGTCAACATGTTGAACATGATCCTTCCAAGACTTGCTGTAGATTAGGATATCACAAAAAAATACTAACACAAATTTTCTAAGGAAGGGTTTGAAAATGGAATTCATCAAACCTTGAAATGTTGAAGGTGCACTGGTAAGGCCAAAAGGCATGACCAAAAATTCATAATGACCCTCATGAGTTCTAAATGCTATTTTTGGAATGTCTTCAGCCTTCATTCTGATTTGATGATATCCTAAACGGGGATCCAAATTGGTGAAGTAAATTGAACCATGCAATTCATCCAATAATTCATCAATGACAGGAATGAGAAATTTATCTTTATTAGTGAGCTTGTTGAGCTCCCTATAATCCAGACACATGCACCATGACCCATCCATCTTGTGCACCAATACTACTGGAGCAGAGAAAGAACTTTGACTGGGTTGAATTATATCAGCTTCTAGCATCTCTGCAACCATACGTTCAATTTCACTCTTTTGGGCATAGGGATATCTGTAAGGCATGATGTTTGGAGGAACGCTTCCTGGAATCAAATGAATAGCATGATCATGATCACGAATAGGTGGGAGACCTTTGGTAGTCTTAAATACCTTGGAATGATTGTCCAAGACATTTTGGAGATCTAGAGAAATAGATGATTTCGATGTGGGAATCTATAGTGAACATAATTGTGAAATTACGCCTCGCTGTATTTTCTTTAGAAGCTTTTTCATTCTGTTAGAGCTGATTATCTTTCCCATTTTCTCTGTGATACCCGTTAATTCAACTTCCTATCCTTCCAAAGAAAATTCCATGAAAAGTTCTTGAAAATTAAAAGCAATTGTACCCATGGATTGTAGCCATTGGACTCCTAATACAACATCAACACCACCCATTAGAATGGAAATCAATGGGCTATTCAATACATATTCTCCCATGGATAGCTTGATATTATGGCACTTTCCAGAGAAATTTATGGTTCCTCCACTTGCAACCATCACTTGACACTCTAGTGTTGGATATAGAAATAAATTCAATTCCTTGGCTATCTTATAATGGATAAAATTATGGGTACTTCCCGAATCAACCAACATTATTACCTTTTTATTCTTGATATGTCCTTCTATCTTGATAGTTTGAGGAGTGATAATTCCGGCCAATGCATTATAAGATATGGTTGGATTCATTTCTTCTTTCTCTAGGGTTTGTTCCTAGTGTATGCCCTCTTCTTTTGATGTTTCTTGTTCCTTTTCTTCCCCCTCTTCACAATCTATGTAAAATAATTTCTTCTCAGCACACTTATGACCTTTAGTGTATTTTCTATCACAATTGTAACAAAGTCATTTTTCTCTTTTTTCTTCCAATTTTTGTGGTGTCAACCTCGTAGATTGTGGAAGGCTAGGGGAAACAACAATTTCATCTTTATAATTGTGAGTGGTAGGTTTTCTTGTTGCCATAATTTTGCTTTCCATTTTTCTTGCCAACCTTAATGCCTTCTCCAACGAATCAGGTTCCCAAAGGCAAACCTCATGTTGGATATTATCCTTTAAAGTCCCTATGAACACATCAATCCTATGCTCCTCTGGAATATCTTTTACCCTTATATTCAAGTTTCGGAAGTCCTTAATGTGCTCCATCATTGAACCCTTTTGTTTGAGATTTATCATTTGGCTAAAAAAGTGTTGCTTTTGTATCCTCATTATGTGCTATCATTTCTTTCGTACAAATTGCCCAAGTGAAAATTTGTTTACGAGAGAAAAGCCATTGATACCATACAAACTGATTTGGTTCCAAATATAAAGTTGCAATGCATACCTTTTGTGTGTTTTTCACATTATGGAGATAAAAATATTACTCCATCTATAGTATCCATGTTACGAGATCCTTTCCATCAAAATTCCTCATATCAATTTTTGGAACATTGTGGGTCTTCAATCCAGCGTTAGAGTCTATGAAATCATGATTAATATTTCTTTTGTTCTCCTCATGAGTTTCCTTTACTACTCTTTCGCCATTAGTGAGCATTTCTTGTAGAAAATTTGTCAAATCTGTCTTCATCTCTTGCATGTTGCCTTTAATTTTTTCTTCTATACCATCCATCTTAGCTTCCATGCTTTTCTTTAAACTATCCATCTTAGCTTCTGTTACTTTTAGTGAGAGTTAATTTTGTTGCAATTGTTCTCATAATTTTGATATATCATGTTGCATTTCCTCTTCTTTTTCATGAGTCATGCTAGAGATTTTAGGTTGTTACTAGGTGTTTCCATTTTCTTTCTTCGGGGTATCAATTAATGCTAATAATGCTTCACTATGCCCTTTGAATTCCTTCAAACTAATTTTTCAAACCAATCTTATGCAAAATTTTAAAAAAACTACACACCTTTTTTCACTTTGTATGATCTCGATATTGAATCTGTTGTATCTCTATAATTTTGGATATCCAAGGTACGAAATTGCTTCCTTCGATATCCCTCTGAGTTCTCTTTCCAACCCTGCAAGTCTGATCAATATTGGATTCTCCAAGGAAGAGTTATGCCAAATCTCCCACGGTGACCTTATTATAGACTGGTTGAGTAGAGAGAACTTGTCCAAAGTGCCACGTGTCACTGTTTCGAGCTTAGAAATGGAAATACACAAAAATCTATAGTCCATCCTATTTCTGTAACTTTTTACGGAATTTCAATTTGATACACAAAGAGAAAGTTATGACGATTTTCCCAAGGTCATCTGTTTGGGATGTAATTCGGGATCCTACAAAAACCCTAACTTCCTTGGATCATATATCCAAAAATTTAGCGATACAAGATCTGAAATTCAGACTGAGGTGTAGCAAGAGTTCGGCTCAAATGGTTTTTTTTTTAACTTCTAAAACATCGCAGAAAAAAGTTATAGCGAAAATTCTACGATGACCTATTTGGAGTAGCGAAATTATAGAATCCAAAGCTCTGATACCAAATGTTATGCAACCAACTCACAAAATAGAAGAAAAGATAGATCAACACCTTCAATATCAGTCTCTTCGAGGGGGAAACCTCTTTTAAATTACATAAATGAACAATTCTTGGATGATACAAATGGCAAAACCTCCTTTCTATATATAGGAGTCTAAGGTGTCACAATATAATCAAAGGCCACATAACAATAATAATATAAAGACACAACAATAACAATAGTGAGCTTCTATGGGGTACAATAATAACAATATGGGGACAATAGGGGCACAACAATAACAAGAAGGGCTACAATGACAATAGTAATGGGGGAATCACTAATATTATATGGACCTAACATTATAATAGATAATTTCAAATCAAATAATAATAAACAACATTTAATAATAAATATTAATGGTAATTATAATGATAATAATAATATTTTTATTGCAATAGTGCTTTTTTAGTATATACAAATGGTGTATTTATCAATGGTAAATACAAATGAAACCTTATACTATATCAACGACATTAATATTTTTAATGTGGTTCAGTGATGAGGAACTCTAGGGTGTGAAACCCTTCCATTTATCCCCCAAAACTCTATATTTATTAATCTATTGTACGTGACAACCTTTTAGCTAACAAATCCGATAACATGTGTATGTGAAACAAATTTAACGACATTTTAGCTAATAGTTCTCGGTGTAGAAAAACGCTAAACAAACCTAGAAATTGTAGAAGGCAAAGAGGCGTACCTCTTCACATTTTCAAGTTGCACTTTTAGTATCCAATGCATGTTTCAATGTATTTTTTTGTTTTTTAATTTTAATTCAATTTTCATGAATCATCATCAACAACATGCATAGTAAATTTGTAACCATATTTTGTATAAAAATATTTCAAACATCATTTAAAAATTGAATTTAAACCTAACTTCTTATGAATTAATAAATTTTTAATCATATTTTAATATAAAAATATTTTAAACATTATTTAAAAATAATTGAATTTAGACCTGACAAGAAGTTAGGGTTGAAATGAGAATATATTAACATTTCTATTTTCAAACTTAATTGAAATTTGTAATTTAGGGGTTTCTAATAAAAGAGACACCTATAAATATACACAAAATTTCATAATAAAAATTTCCAAAAAAAATCTTTAATAGGCTAATAATAGGCATACTAATTATTTCTTACATGCTTGTCTATATCTTACTATTTTTCGACTCTACATAGAAACTACAAGAAAATCAATTTGGAAGTATTTGTATTTAACACTTAATACTCAATAATTGACAAGACGAAGATAATCAAAGACACATAACACAACTGTTTCTCTAGGGAAAGCCACTGCTCAAAACCCCGACTATCTATTGCATTAATCAGAAACTTGAGTGATAATACAAAGCTTTTCCTCACAAGAACAATTCTGCACAAGTATGATAAACTCTTTGCCTCACAAGCCTGCACTGACTAACACTTAGCCAATTTTTGCTGCTTGCTGAGCCCCTATTTCCTTGCGTAATTCCTAGGCTGAATAACCCATATTAATTGGGAATTCAATGCTTCCAAAATTGCACAATCTAATCTAGGTCTTCTTTCTGATTGCATGCATAAATTGTACACCAGTAAATCATACAACTGATAGTACACTGTCCCTGCACTCTACTGTCAACTGGGTCTTTCTCAGAACTAACATGTATGAGTTTCTGATGAGTGAATCTTTAGTTATCTGGAGTAGCACCTGTGGATGCACCAGTGAACTAACTGTCTGCTAATGATGTACTAGTTCAACAAATAGTTAGAACTAGTTTAACTTTCTATAACTCAATAAACTGAGTTATTCTAATTACAACTCAATTAAACTCATCCTAGACCCCTAAAATTTAGGGAGAACATATGCATGACTACAGACAGACTTCCAGCTTGAAATTCCTATGCTAATTAAGCCAATTAAATTTAATTAACTATTTACAAGTTGCTATGAGAATATAATTCTATTTTAATTCTCAGTTTAAATTCAAGGACAAATTTAAACTGGAATTTCTTGTTGCCATTTCTCAACAAAAGAATGTCAAACTTGAAGGGAAATTAACTCAGAACCACTAGTAGGATATTGGGTGACTATACAAAAATTGTAATCACGACCCTAGAAAGTAGACTAAGGCTAAAGAGAAACACCCAACAACACTTAGAAAGGGGGCCATTTTTGTAAACCATACAAAGTAGAGCAATGGTAGATGTATGTTGGAGTTAATGCTTACATTCCATATTTAAGAAGTTGGTTTGTGATGGTTGAGAAATTCTCTCAACCTCTCTATCTAATTTGGGAATAAGTTGGATCTCAGAAACTCTATTTAATAGAGTAATCTGAATGTAAATCTGTGTGTGTGAGTGTCTTTGCACATACACCATTTGTGCTTAATATAATTGTATTTCTGTAAGTGTGTATGATTTAGCCATTTTTATCAATGTAGAGATGACAAGTTTTGGAAAGCACCCATGCCTGACCCACTCTGATATTAATCTTGGAATATGTGTGAATTGTATTTTCATTAAAGATGATACCAATATAAATACAATAATTTGATCATTGGATTCAACTTCCAAGGTCTCTTGGACTTCCAATAACTGTTCACCTTCCACACCATAACCCTAATGAATCAGGTGTCCAACAAACTAAAAGCTCGTTTATTCTACAATAGGGCTTCCATAATTTTAATTTAATATAAATAATTATTAGGTGGATCTGAGAGATTTGATCTTCATAGAATATTCTTAATAGTATATACAAATTGAAGGTTGAGATTTATCTCCAAAGTAATTATGCCCTTTTAATTAATTTATTAATTTAAAAAATTTGTCATATGAATTGTGTAATATGAAATGAGTTTATGATTTCTTTTGGATGTGTGGCAATTGATATGCCATGGAATTTTCCTATAATATTGTAACAAAATATTAAAAATCTCACGATAAAAGAAAGTAAATTAATAATAATAATAAATATAGTTATAATTTAGTTAATTTAAATAAAAATAAATATTTTAAATATTTTTTAAAATTATAATGTCTCTAAATATTTATCAACTATTTAATTTATATAACGTTAAATATTTTAATTAAAATAATAAATAAATTTATATAACATTCCATATTTTACTGTTAAAAATAATATATAAATTTAAATAACATTCCATACATTATATTAAAATAATATATAATAGCTTGTAATAAAATGATTTTAATATATTTATGCCAAATTTCATGCTGGTGAGCCAACATGCAAAGCATAAATTTACATTTTAGTAAACCAATTATTTAATCATAAATATATATAACCATGTTAATAAGTCAAGCCACATTTTCTCTCAAAATAAGTAGTTTGTAAATATGTATTAAATTAGTGAAGCTATATAGACTTATAGTCAAACTTGGGCAGATCAGTTATCTAACCATAAACATATATAACCCTACTAGTTTAATACCCATTGGCCACATATTTGTTGCCTAGGATCACATGGAACATTCCAGGCCACCATGTTCATTGTGCTAATATAACAGAAATAATCTCCATCGGCGTAAGCATTAAAAAAAGATACGATCTGGCAAACGAACATACATACTATCAGAGTATTGATGGACGACAACAAAATGGAATGGTATCAACGCCTTCTGGCCTAGGGCCATAAGTTATAAATGGGCATTCATAAATTTTCAACCAGATAATGTACCCACAACTAATGCTCGTAAAAAAATGGTAGATTAATTATTTTGGCTACCCACAACAAATGCTCTTAAAAAAATGGCAGATTAATTATTTTGGCTCTTTCTTGCCTCGATTATAATTAATAAATTTTAATAAATAACATCATTAATTATCAAAATTCAGTTTAAAAAAATATTGTTTTAGCATAAATTAATATCATATACTAAGAGCTCCATTTGCTTTTCAAACCTATTAATGTTCATATATGTTTTTAAAAATCTTTTGTTTATGTTTTTAAAAATCTTTTTGTTTTTTTGGTTCGAATTAAAAAAAATTCTACCCCATGACATTACAACATATCTGCTTTAATATTTCAGGATAGTTTAATTGACAAAATAGGTGAATATTTCATGTCTAAGTTAACCTATCTTTATGTGAGTTAGGTGAATTAACCCATAGTTCCCCCAAAAAAACTCTAAATATTAACTAAAACAAATATATTATCATAATATGAATATCAAAAGTTTTGTATTAATGTCGAATATTAAGTGATCTGATCGGTGTAAAAATTGATGAGCAGAATTACATAGTATAAATTTCAATGAGAAGTTCTGTTAGAAGTGGTAAACTATTTCTTTTTGGGATAATAGTTAATATTGTTTCTTTGGTTTATTTTTCTTAATCCACGTTTTTTTTGGAAAAAACATATAAAAATAATTCTTTTTTTGTTTTATGTGAAAAATTTCTTATTTCACTGCTTTATCCATGTAAGCCTATAGAGGCAATAAGAAAAACATAAAACAAATGAAAAGTGAGTTGAATGGTTGGATAATGTATGCTTGTGAGTTGGTTGTTATAAATATCCCTTGAATAATAAAAATATCGATTATGATTGCCACCTGGATGTTTCCCTCACAAAAAGGGTTTTACCACGTAAAACACTGTGTCAATTTTTGTGTTTGATTATTATGCTATCTTATTTATTTATCGTTGTTTTTTGGAATTTCAATTTATTTGCAAGTTGTGCTTTCGTTGCTCAACTCAACAAGTGGTATCACATCTTTTGGAGCAAGTTTATATTAATGGCGAAGTTTGAAATTGAAAAGTTCAATGGGAGTAATAGCTTTGATCTATGGAAGGTTAAGATGCGAGATATGCTCGTGAAAGAAGGAGTGGCAAAGGCGTTGCTCGGAAGGGAATACAAATCTTGGGCATGGAGATACACAGAGACATGAAAAATGGTAAGTTGTAGTTATCATAGCAAAAGCATATGGAAAAAATACTTTTGAAATTTGGTATGAATCATGTGAAACCTATTCAAATCCCTTTAGCTTGCCATTTCAAGTTTTCTTCATGTTTGTGTCCTAGTAATGATGAAGAAAAGGAGTATATGTCTAGGGTACCATATGCTAATGTAGTAGGATGCTTAATGTATGCGATGGTTAATACAAGATTAGATATTCACATGCAATTGGTGTTGTGAGTAGATACATGGAAAATCCACGTAAAGAGCATTGGGCGACAATGAAATGGTGCTTCAATATCTTAAAGGCAAAAGTAATTACTATATCATCTATGATGGTAGTAGTGATTTAGTTTGTGGTTATGTTGAGTCAGATTTTGTGAGTGACTTGGACAAGAGGAGACCCACTTCTGGATATATTTTTACTCTTATAAGTAGAGCTATTAATTAGATGTTAAAATTTCATAACATAATTGTTTTACACACTAGCAAGGCAGAATACATAGTTGTCTCACATGTTTTATACACTACACTAGCAAGGCAGAATACATAGGAGGTCATGTGCTATTTCCCTGAAACGCGGGTTCTATTCATCCCATAGAGCGTTACCGTAAGTTTGGAGTCAAAGTTTAGCCACAATGCAAAAGTTCAGCCGTTGAGGAAAAACAAGCACTGAAAGTCCATGATATTTTAGTTTCAAAGTCGTGCATTAATATTTGGAGTATGAAGAAGTCAACTCTCGTGCAAATGCAAGGCAAGCACAATTTATAAAGGGCAAGGCAAATGTATATTTTTTTTCAAGACCTATTTTAAAAAGTCTTTCAAATTGTATTTTTTTGGTGAATATGTTTGAAAAGTTTTTAAAAAGGCTTATTTTAAAAAAGGACATTGTTCAAGTTTGAAAAGTCTTTTATTGAAAAGGTGGTTTAATTTAAAAGGTTGCACGTATTGTTGTAAAAATGTTCATTTATTGTTTAAAAAATATATCTAAAGTTTTTGGGAAAACATTATTTGTATAGAGAATCTGTAGATTTATTTATTTGTAGAAATTGACTAATATAGAAGCCATTATAAATGTTTAGCTATGTTTGCATGTCTATTTGTCTATTTAACCATAGCTAATCAATGGTCAACAAAGGCTAAAATAGTCAAAAGAACAAGAGTTTTTTGAAATCTATTTGAAAGAATTAGAAGACAAAAGACAAAATGATGTCTTCACATTAAAATACATAAATGAATGCGTAGACGATAGCATTTCCCCCCTCATTGTAGATGCAAAGACAACCAATGAATCTTGAAATACCTTTAAGAGGAGTTTTGGTGTATGGGGGAATTTTCAAATTGAAGATGAAAGTAGATCTATAACAACAAATCTACAATGAAATGAAAATGTTGTTGAATCCCACTTGAAAGTGGATGACAATTATGATGGTTTGTTACCCGAAGCAAAAAAAAGAGCACACATATGCTCCTGAATCCCACTGTGCACAACCACAAGTGGATGACAATCAAGTGAATCTAGCAATACAACTTGCTAATGAAAATGAAGCTACCATTGGAGTAACCAATTTTATGATGAATCCAACAATTAATATTGTCGATGTAAACTTTGTTGAAAACTTGTTGGCTAATGATGAATGGTTGCATATGATGCAACAAAAACATCTTATTGATAAATTGTTATTTGTTGAGAAAATCCCACTTGAGTTTGAAAACCAAGTGAAAGACAACCTATTTGCAGCAATACAGGTTAGCAAAGAAGTGGAAGAGACAAAGGTAGAGAAAGAAGTGCAAGAGGAGAAAACTCTCATTGAAGAACATAATCAATATGATTATGTAAATGTTTTTCAACATAACATTGATTTTGAGCATGTAGGTATACAACACCATCATGAAGAAGCCACAAATTTTGAAGAAGAATTAAAGTTCCTTGAAGCTTGGCTTGCAACACCATGTTTTGATAAACTCTACATTGAAGTTGTAGAAATGAATGTTCAAAACAGCGTGGATGATGAAAACATTAATGAAATTTTCATGTATTGGAGTCCAAAAAAGATATTTCTTTATAAAAGACTTATGATGCAGGAAAATATCGATGATGAAAAGCACAAAATGGAAGATGGCATGTGGAAATAGTCCACATACAAACATACTCTTGAACAAGTAGAAGACATACATGGAAAACCTATAACAATGGAAGAGCTACACCAAAAACTAAAATTTGAAGTCTACAACAAAAAGAAAAAGTTGAAGCAATTCAGAGAAAAATAAAAGAAAAATTTGTTGATGTCAATTTTTTTTAATTGTAAACCTAGTTGAGACTTAGACCAGCGAGCAACTTAGTTTAAATTTTTGTGATTGTAAATAAAAGGGAATGTTCAAGAAACTAATTCCAATCACCTTCTAGGTGTCAATCCAAATGTCATAATCAGTGTAAGTTTAGTCCAATTCAATTGAATTATAGTTCAATTTCACTTATGTAATCTTATTTCACATGCATTGAGTAATGCAAATTGAGAGTTTTACTCAATTTCCTATTTCGAGTTTATTTGGCCTCTCTTCGCTCCACATTCTTCGATCTTGGACAAAAATAGCCAAAGATTCATTTCTATTTCTGTCGTTGTTCCTCGCTTCAAGAAGGTACTTCGCTCTGTATAAATGAAATAATTTGCGAAAAAAAATAATTTTTGTAAAAATTTGTAGATTGTGAATTTTTAATTAGGCGAGTTAATGGACTAAGCCTTTGTGCTTGACGGTACCATAAAGTATGTGAAGTAACTACAAGATAGGATCAAGGCACTCGAAGAGCAAGGTTAGTATTGGCCATATGATATACGCGTCATTTGCAGTTGCATAAGTTTGTTAATTCATACGACATTCTTAACCGGGCTTAAATAAATACTTCTGCAACTTTCTGAGCTTTTGGGGGGTTATCAGGCCCATGACATTATAACCAATATACAGAATGTTATAAATATGTTGGGAAAGGATCTCTGCCGTGGACAGGTTTTGGAATTGAATATTTTGCAATATGTTTTTTAGCCGTATTAAAGAGGGTTTATTTTTGCACTGCTATGGAGTTTTGCTCTTTAGTATAGTCCAATGTAAATCACTGCAAATTGGCATCTTAAAACTTGCACCGAGACAATAAGCTCATAACAATTTTCCACAGAAAGGTTATTAAACTTTAGTAAAGTAATGGAATATTGTGAAGTGGAAAACTCATTTGGACAGTCAAACTCAAAAAATTCGCTTTGATTTATGATTGCTGGAAAATGAATCTTACAATGTTATCTTACATATATCGACTTCGTTTTACGATTGCTTAACGTTAAGTCACATTACATGGTTGGGTTGATGGATAGAAGGTAAATTAATTTGTGAATTTAGGTTTTTGTGATTCATATGATAATGTTGGGAGATTTTTTAGTAACATAAAAAATATTTAAGTGGATATATCAAGACATTTTGTTTTGAAAAAAATCACACTAAATAGTTCCAAACACGTCGACTCAAAATTTATTTATATGATTTTTACAAAAAAATTCTCAATTAATAAATTAATTGTTTAAATTAATTTTTTTATTTTTAAGATGTTCTAAAAATTTGAATTTAATTGATCTAAAATAAATAGATCAATAAAGATCAAAAATATTTTAAAATCTATAATCTAATAAAGTTAAAGTAAATTAAGGATACGTTAATAATATCTTAAAATTATTCTTTGTAAAGATTAATACGAATATCTATTATTCTTTTAATTCTCAAATGAGCTTATAAATTTTTTATTAAGTAAAAATTGTGATATTAAGAAATGCATTGTATATATGAACATGCATTATAAAATATTTATTTGTTTAATTTGATCACAACAAAATAATTTCATATTATTAAAAATAGCCTTGTTCTATATTAATCTTGGATTTATCAAGTGTCGAGAAGGATAAAATCTCTCAAGGTGCAAACATTTTTTTTGAATGCAAAATTTGAAAAAATGTTTGCATCTCAAGGGATTTGATCCCTCTTAACGCTTGATAGAACTAGGGTCAAGATGGATCTAGGTTGGTTTTAATAGTGCACGGTCACATACAATTTGTTGGACATCTAACTGTTTTGATTATTTTAAATATGATAAATATATCTAATATTAATATGGTTATTTTAATTTTAAATTTTCTTAGTTACCACAATTTGTTAAGATGATAGAGATTGTTAATAACTTGAATGATGAAATTGATGAAATAAAATTTTCAATGCAAAGTGACAATGTGATAGTGTTAAATAATAGAAAATGTGAATAATAAGAATGTAGCCAATTACAAATAGTCTTCACTGTAATCAATCTCACACTATTTTTTTTCTATTGTTCTTATTGTCACACCTGTTAGCTTTGCCATATTTTCATATTAATCATATGAAAAGGAAAATAGAAATTGTAGGTCATTCAAATCTTTAAATCAAGTTATTATAGTAAATGTCGTACCTTGGCTCTCTTTCTCTCTAATATTAATAGTATCTATACGTCTATCTATCTCCGTAGCTATCTCTTTCTCTCCCTCCCTCTTTTTCTCTTGCCTTTCTCGCTCTCTCTCCCCCTCTGTATCTCTCTCTCCTTATATCTCCCCTTCTCTCTCTTCACTCCCACTCTCCTCTCTCCCTCACTCTCTCTTCATCTCTCCCTTTCCATCCTCTCTCTCTCTCTACCCACCTTTCTCTCTCTATGCCTTTCTTCTTCTCCCCTTTCCCCTCCCCCTCAAAATCTATCTCTCCCACTCTCACTCTCTCTCTCACATCCTTTCTCTCCCACCTCCATATGTCTCTCCCCACATCACTCTCTCTCTCTCCCTCTCTCTGCACTCCACCTCTATCACAATCTCCCTCCCTCCCTCTTTCTCTCTTCACCTCTCTCTCGCCCCTCCATTTATGTGTCTCCCTCTCTTTGTCTTCCCCTTTTATCCTTATCTCTCTCTCCCTCCCTTCTCTCCTCTCTCCCTCACTCTCTCTCCATCTCTCCCTTGGCATTCCCTATCTCTCCCCGCCTCAATATCTCTATGTCTTCTTTTCTTCTCTCCCTCCCTCTCTCTTTATATCTCCCCCTTCCTCTCTCTCTTCCTTCCTCTCTATCTTCCTCTATCTCTCTCTGCTCCCTATCACTATGTCTCTCACTATGCCCCCCAGCTTTGTCGTTGACTCTCTCCCTCTCTCCTTCTCTCTCCCCCCTCCATCTATGTGTCTCCCTCTCACCCCCTCCTCTTCTCTCCCTCCTCCCCTTCTCTCCCCCTCTCTCTCCTCTCCTTCTCATCTCTCCCTTGCTCCCTCTCCTTCTCTCCCTTATCACTCCATCTCTCTCTCTCCTCCTCTCTCTCTCTCAATGTCTTTGATCTTCCCTTTTCCTCTCTACCCCCCCTCTCTCGTGACCCCTCTCCCACTTCCCTCTATCTCCATTTATCCCCCTCTCTTTCTCTCTCATTTTCTCTCTTGCTCGCCCTTCCATCCATATGATCGATAATTGTCACTTTGTGTAATCAATAATATGTGTAAAGTTTAATATAATAATACTTAAATTGAAGATTATTATTATTATAATATATATTGGATTATAATAATAAATATTATTGATTATTATATCAATAATAATATATAAAAAATTAACCTATTAAATAAACAATAGTATGTTAACTTTACATTATAGATAAATCAATTTTTTGTGATCAAATTGGTAGCTTCATGCCTTATATTTACATTTACAATACATTTTGCATTTTTCATTATACATTACTTACATTTTAAATTACATTACATTACATGTAAAATGTAAAATATAATGTAAAAATGAATATGAAATAGTTAAATATATTTTTATCGTAATTTATATTTTCCTCAAATTTTGCAAAAAAAAATATAATATAAAATGTTGACATACCTACATTACATTACATTACACCTACATATTTCCCTTATAGTGGGATAGAGTCGACATTTAAAAAATGTTGGCATACTTACATTACACATAGCACCTAATGCCTGCATGTATCTCCGTGTTAGGCTCTAGAGCTCCTCTTAGTGCAAATAAAATAAAATAAACAACTATTCACAAGCACTAAAACTCATCACAATTGGGGCAATATTATATATATATATATATATAATATATATATATATATATATATATATATATATTGAACATTTAACATATTATTAGTAATTTAGTTTTATCACTTTAAATAGCGGGAAAACCTATCATAACTCGATTGTCAAACCAATGATGGGACAACCATCACTAGCTATTATCTTCTAATGTAGGTTGACCCATCATAGTTATTCAAGGAAAATCATGTCACTTGTAATTACCCTTTGGTGGTTAGTAAGGGGGAAGACTCACTCCTGCCAAATGTCTCTGGGACTTGGGTTGTTAACATATTTTCGTATATCTGAGGAAGACAAGCTTTTAGCCAAGTAGAAGGATAATTTTTTTTTCCAAATAGTGGGAAACCTATCCTAACTCATTTGCTAAACGAGTAGTGGGGACAACCATCGTTGAGTACTGTCCACAAATGTATGCCAACTCATCAATATTATTCAAGGAAAACCATGCCACCTAAAATTACCCATTGATAGTCTATAAGGAGATAGCTTCTCACTCCTACTAGATACTTTTAGATCTTAAACCATTATACTCCTTCCTTAAATAAAAAACAAACTCATAACCAAACAAATAATTAAAATACACATTTAAAACTTAAGAAGTAATTTAATTATAATACTAACATATTTATTTTATTTTATAAAAGAATTCTATTAAATATATTACTTAAATATATATTTTTTTAATATTAAAAAAAATATTTTGTTTAGATAATTATAAAACATTCATAAATATTTGTTAACAAGACAATCATGCTACTTCATTGACATTGTTGTGAAAGCTTGTCTAAGTTACATAAGTAAGTCATACTCACCGCCTACTTCATAAAGAGAGAGTAATACCTTAATAACACATTAATTATGTCATATTTTCAAATAGTGGAAGAGACACTAAAATTGTTTTTATTAACTTTATGGAGAGTATGGAAATCATTTTTGTTACTCTTATGGAAGAATAATTCTGCATCTGTGATTTTAAATATATAAGCTTAATATTTTAGTTTGTGATAGCTAAAATCATTAATTTATATTAATCTATTATTATATAATATTAAATATGATTATTGGTTGAAATACTATCTATTTCCGTTTATTAACCATATTATTTTTTATATTAATAAATGTGGTTGTAATAATAATAATAATTTATTAAATATTAATTATGTTATTATTGTGATTAAATTCACGTAAGGTGTGTATTCAACTAAAGCTTTTATTCAAGCGAGATTAAACATAGCCAAATATACCCAAAATATACTTTGTCATAATCTCATGTCAACAACTCTGTAGGAGGGAGAGTTCAAGAGACAGGTGGTGGTCTGTTGGGTTCGATTTAGTTTTCGGGAACTTCGACCCACATAAATCCATGATTAGAAATTCATCTCCTATACCTCCTCCTGGACGGAAACACTAGAAGTGTGATTTGTTCGAAAGAAAAGAGTCTATACATTTTATATATAATTATATATAAAATGTATAGACTCTTTTCTTTCGAACAAATCACACTTCTAGTGTTTCCGTCCAGGAGGAGGTATAGGAGATGAATTTCTAATCATGGATTTATGTGGGTCGAAGTTCCCGAAAACTAAATCGAACCCAACAGACCACCACCTGTCTCTTGAACTCTCCCTCCTACAGAGTTGTTGACATGAGATTATGACGAAGTATATTCTGGGTATATTTGGCTATATATATATAAAGTTCGACGTTGTTAAATTACAAAATATTTCATATAGTTAACTGAGATAATGGATGGTTAGGGCAATATGAAATGCATGAACTTATTTGTCACGCCCCCAATTCTTTTTTCCTTTAATTGGCCAAGTGCGGCACCGCCTAAGTAACCAACATTTTCCATTATTATGTTACTTTACAAACTACGACTTCATTCATTCATATTAACTATGAAATACATTATAATGTGCGGAAACCATCATAATAACATGATAAACAATAACAAGAACACCAGAAATATGCAAGAGAGGAACTTTTATTATATATGTGAGAAATAGTACAATGGCTGGGAGTGTCGCTCCACTGGCGTTCATAAACGAGGTTGGGCGCCTGCCCGTGCAAGAGCGCACGACAGTCACACCACAACTCTCACCCAAAATACAACAACACAACTTTGCCCAAACGGGTGGGCGCACCCGTGCACACCCGCACAAACCACAACCGAAGTGTCAACCGGCGGTCGAGCGGTTCACCCGCGCCTTCGCCCTGAATGATCAACCGGGCGGCGGTTCACTCACGCCCTCACCCCGTGCACGCTCACCCGACGGGCGGGCGGTTCACCCACGGCCTCAACCGACCACGCATTCACCTTATCTCGTGTGCCTTTGCCCAGCAGGTGGGCGCATCTCCTTGCGCCTTGCTGCGGCTACCCTTGCGCACTTCTCATGTGATGAAGACTTGTGCGATGTTCATTGATGATCCTCCAACCAAGCACTCCACCAACGCTTATACCCTTTCGTGTGTGGCGATCTCCTCTTGGCCGACCCACCAAACGCCATCATTCATCCGCATGCCAACGCCCTCAACCGATGTGCGACACCCCTTCCTCAAGTCGGCTCGCCCATCGCTCCTTCGCGTTCTAGCTTGCCTATAAACGATGGTCATGCCTTAGTCATTTTTCTAAGTGCGGAGAGCGCGCGCCCGGCTCCATAACCGCAGGGCATTACATCCTCCCTCACTGGAAATCATTGTCGCCTTTGACAATCCTGATTGCCTCAGTATCCTCCGTTCATACCTCACAATCTTCTTCTTCCATCTCCAAAGCGAGTCCTCTGATTCCCAACTCTCCTCCTCTAGTGCATTCTTCCATCGGACAAGGTACTCCCGTTTCTGGTGGCAACCAATCCTTGTAGTTCTGAAGTCCAAAATCTTCTCCAACTCCAATCCTGGTTTATCTACAATCACGGCTGGTCCTCTCGGCGGTTCAACTCTCTCTGGATGATCAGAATAAGTCTACATCTCTTCAACTGACTAATGTGAAAAATTGGATGCTTCATGTGCATATGGTGTGGAAGCTCCAGCTCATAAGCAACTTCCCCCACTCGCTTCTTCACCTAAAATGGTCCCTCATACTTCCGTGTCAGTTTGCTTGCAGTCCCTTTGGCTAGCTGAAACTGCTCCCCGGTAATCCTGAGAAACACCATATCTCCCACACTGAAGTGCAAATCCCGTCTTCCCCTATCAGCATACTTCTTCATCCTCTTTGCAGCATCGTGCAAGCGCAACCGTGCCAACTCTGAGGTCTCCTCCCAAGCCTTCATGAACTTCTTCACATGAGGACTCCTAAAAAAACCTCCTGTCACAACGGTGTGCGGTGCAACTGGCATTTGTCCATTCACCAACTCAAATGGACTGTACTCTATCGCATAACTCTTTTGAACATTGTAACTAAACTGTGCAATATCCAAGAGTTCAGGCCAATTCTTCTGATCAACCATCACATAATGTCGCAAGTAGTCCTCTAGCAATGCGTTGATCCTCTTGGTTTGCCCATCTGTCTGCAGATGGTAGCTCGAACTCATCAACAACTGTGTCCCAACTAACTTGAACAATGTGGTCCAAAATCTGCCTGTAAAACGCGGATCTCTATCCGACACAATGCTCAATGGCATCCCCCAATACTTCACTATGTTCTTAAAGAACAGCTCCGCAGTCCGCTCGACTCCACAAGGTATCTTTGTAGGAACAAAGACAACATACTTGGAAAAACGATCAACCACGACCATAATCCCATTATACCCCTGAACCTGTGGTAACTGAGTGATGAAGTCCATCGAGACACTCATCCATGGCCTCTCAGGAATCGGTAAAGGCTGCAACAGTCCTCCTTGCCTCTGAGTAGCCGATTTGTCCTGCTGACAAATGATGCACGTATGTACATACTCCTCCACATCCTCCTGCATCTTCTCCCAAAATAACCCCCTCCCCAACAATGCCAAAGAACGATGCTGCCTTGGGTGGCCAGCCCATGGAGAATCGTGGCACTCCTTCAAAAGGTGTCTCCTAAGTCCGGATGAGTTTGGAACATAGAGTTGGTTTCCAAAGAACAAGTAACCGTCCTGTAGAAAGAACTTTCGTGTCTTCCCTTCCTTTATCTGCTTCAATATATTCTATGCCAAAGTTGTTGGGTTGTGTTATATTCTTTCCACGACTAACCTGCGTAGTGAACCAGGGGGTTAGAGGGGGGGGCAGAGCCCCCCCTTCGTTGCGCCGATTGCGCAGCGGGGGGGTCACAGGGGGGGTGGCAGCCCCTCCTGTCTGGGGGGTTTGAGGGGGGCGGTTAGCCCCCCTCTACGGGGTTTGGCGCAACGCCCCGAATTTTTTTTTTTTTTGGACCCTATATTAGGTTGGGCGAACCTACCTATGGTTTTTGGTCCATGGTTTTGGACGCGAT
>APFE031117676.1:0-18051 GCA_000404065.3 Pinus taeda
ATTCCAAAATAGAGGACTCTTGGAGCATGTATCCAACTTATGATGGAATAGAATAAAGCTTCATTTTACATAAATTTCCAGTATATAGTTTTAGATATAAATTGTGTTAATGTAGTATATGAATTTATGGAATAGCTTGTCACTTTGTTCTTAGGAGAATTGAGCTCACTCTAAAAAGATCAAAGCAACATTTTTTTCATAATAGATCTTATTTCATTGCTTAGATGTTTGAGGATTTGTTTGTGATTGATGAATGAGTTTTAAATTAAAATCTTATCAGCATATGAGGGAACAACCAAGGGTCTAAGTTAGGCTCTCCCTCTATTTGATTTGCATGATAGTTGAAATTCATTCTTTTACTTTTAAGTTTCAAGTTATTTCATTTCTTATGCTTATGAATGAACCTTAGTTTAGTTTGGATCAGTATATGAGGGTACAATCAAGGGACTAAGTTAGTTTCTCTCTCTATTTGAATCTGAACAACAATTAAATTTATTCTCTTGTCTTTATTTCAAGTTTCTAGTTTTATGTAATCAATGATTTCTTTTCAATCTATAATACTGTAGGGAAGGAAAACCAGGACCTCCTCAATTAGGAGCCTCTTCCCTTGCATATTATATTGAATCAAAAATCATTTAGTTAGACATGGAGTTAGTTTCCTACTCTTGCATATATTTGTTGGCATCATCACAAGCTTACGAGTTTCTCTAGTTGATAATTTAATGAAAGCAATTTGAGCAATTAAATTGCCCAACAAAAATCTTGCTTGAAGAAGCCCTTAAGTGACAATGGAATAAAATGATGGACAACTTTTCCCATATCCTTCAGCGGCTACCTAGCGGTGATGCATCTACTTCCAACAGCTACTCTGGAAGCGCCATACCCTTTAAGGTACAAGTTAATTTTGACATTCCCATATTTGAGGGTTAGATAGATGTGGATGTCGTAGATAAATGGTTAAATCTGATAGAAGGATATTTTTTTGTTCATGATTTTTCCAGCTGGGAAAAGATCACTTTTGCACTTCTCAAAGCTGCCCACAATGTCAAGGACTAGTGGGAAATCTACTAGAAGTGGAGGGATGATAGTACGACCTCACTATTTTCAGTTGCAACCACTCGGAATTCATTCCGAGATGGCATCAAGGAGCAGTACTTCCCTATTGAAAGTTATGAGGTTAAATATATAAAGTGGACCACGCTGTGTTGGGGAAGGGACCAAGACATGCCAGAGTTTACCAATATTTTTCATACCCTTTCCACAAAGTTAGGTATCAAGGATTTATATCGTCATCTGGCACTAAAATATTATAGCTTCCTACACAGGTACATCCAGGATGAGATGGAGTTCCTGCACATCTCCTCGCTTGGCACGGCGTAGTGATACGCTATTAAGATCAAGCTGAAGCTTAACCGAAAGAAGCAAGACTTTGGATTTGCGAATCCAAGGAACAAAGGACAAAGCCAAGGTGGGGTTAGCGAACACAACCCATCGAAGCTACAGAAAATAACACCACCATGAAGTCAAATAAGGACACAAGAAAGTGGTGTGAGTTCTATTACATCCCCACTCACAACACAAGTGAGTGTTGGACCAAGCAGTCGCTCATGGCCGAGTTGAAGGCTTTAGAATCAGATGCATGTTCCGACCCTGAGTCAGAACTCGACAAGAGGAATGATAAAGGGAAGAAGATTATTGATGTGGATCCCAGTGCCACTGTTGCCACTGCCAAGATCCAGAATAATGAGCCTGAGGACCCAGAGGATGGGGACCATATTTTCCACTCACAAATGTGGGTGAATGGTTCACTGTTGCAATTCATTATCGACAGTGGCAGCCAAAAGAACCTCATTTCAACAGAGGTCATGAAGCGGTTTCACCTACTCATAATACCACACTCGCAACCATACAACATTAGGTGGCTTCACCAAGGACGAGATCTCCGAGTTAGTGAGCAGTGTCACCTTCCCTATAGCATCAATCCCTTCACAGATGAGGTATTATGTGGTGTTTTTCCTCTCGATGTTTGTGATGTATTATTAGGACAACCATATTTGTGGAAGCGACATCCTGTATATGAGTCTAGACCTCGCTCTGTGATTATTTCTTTGGTTGATACATTATAAAAGATACAAGAGGTAGCTGCTCCTACCACCACCTCTTTGATCTCTACCAAGAAATGCAATAAGATCATCTCCCAGACTAGGAAATTTATCTTCTTTTTGGTTCGCTCTCAAAGTAAGGAGAAGATCGTAGCCACATCCATGGCCCCTGGGAAGGGTTCCTCCACACAGTAGAATCATGTGGATACGATCATGAAAGGATACAAGGACATCTTCTCCTCACCCACAAGGGTACCGTTGCACTGTCACATCAAGAATTTGTTCGATCTGACTCTCGGACCACCTCTACCCAACAAGCCAATATATTGCCACTCCATTATGGAAAATGACAAGTACAAGACGTGACATGATCAACATCAAGTGCCACACAATTTTCAGGTGGGCAACAAAGTCTGGTTACATTTGCAGAATAAATGCCTTACAAGAGCCCAGTAGAAACTCAGACCACAGTGATATGGTCCTCACACCATTACTAAGGTTGTGGGAAACAATGCTTTAGAGCATAGCATTCCTCCATTCCTTGACTTGCACCGAGTGTTCAATGTGGATCACCCTTAACCATGCTTCCCACCATTGTTGGACACATACGACATTGCAGAACAACTCACACCAACAGAGATAAACCCAGACTGGATGGAACATGCCACCACTAATCGGATCATGGACACATAGATCAAGGGCGCTCCCCAGCAAAAGTTCCAACTATATCAGGTTGTCAAAGATGGCCAACTCCTTCACGAAGGAAAGTGGCTCACTAGGGACCAAGTTCAGCAGAAGTTTCCCCATCTCATGGAGGCACTCAACACAAGGGGGACCATTGCTTCCTAAGGGGAGACGAATGATCGAGGTGGATATTGGTGGCCACCCACCTATTCCACTTGGACCCCCAACACTGTCTCTTTTAGTTTTTCGGTTTCCTTAATTGTAGCACAGTTTACTATTTTTGGCAGTTTTTCGGGCCCTAAACTTCCAGAGCCGTTTTGATGCCCTAAATGACATTTTTAGGGTAAATGGAGAGACTAAAAGTCCCCAACATTGGCATGGCCATTTTTTTTTTACTTTCTCTTCAATATCTTAGAAACGAGGTATTATGATAGCCAAACAAAGATCGTATGCCAAATTTACGACGCACTGGAAGTTGATGTACCAATTTACCCAAACAGGGCCCACGATTTTGGCGCTTCATCTCCTAGTGTTAGGTTTTTGGATGTTTAGGGTTTTCGATTTTTACTCAATAATAAATAGTCTTTTGAGACTCATTGTAACTCAGTTTATAGACATGTAGCCACCACATCTCTTTTCAGTGATAAGCTACCATCACTCAAGCTAGTCTCATTTCCATTCTGTTTGTAAGAAAGGAAGTGTTATTTATGCTGCATCTCTCTATTTATGGTTATATATGTAATTTGTTGTGTTCCTGTTTAAGTTCGAATCACCAACTTACACCAAAATTTCTCTCAAGGGTACCCTAGGCCTCCTTGGTTGTCTTGGTATCTAAAATCAAGGGAAGCCTCTTGGTTTTTCGTATTTTTTTACAGTCTTCACACATAGGTGAACACCGCAAGTCCAACTCTCTCTAATTTGTTGTCACTTCCACCTTTTGCTTTTCTTAAAAAATTCCTTCTTTGAGCAATAAATTTTCAATTTCACTAAAGATTTTTTTTTTACTTTCACTTAAATGCTTCACCTTTTCCTTTTTTTTAAAATTACATGCACTTCTAAAAAAATCTCTTTAAAATTTATACCAAGCATATTTAGTTATGTACCACACAATGGTACTCTCAATATCTTGATCAAAGTGGACCTCAACTTTATTTTAATATAATGAATGACTCGTGGGTCTTTAAAAAATTTCGAATTGAAAGTCATTTTTAATAATCCCTTTTTGAAAAGGCGAGATTCATGTTTTAATAAACAAGGAAACCCAATAATGCCCTTGTGCTTTCAATGTAATTGAATTTTTTATTCCTTTGACCATGGTTCCAACCAAATGTCATGTTTTTTTTGTGACTCGTTCTCCCAATTGGATTCCATTATTTTCTCTTTTGTTAACGCTCTATGTAATTAACAGAGGCTGCTTTGGAGGTAGAACAGTGTAGTGAATGAAGCTAAGGCATGCTCTTGCAATGTCGTTAAGACTTAGTAACACTAAGGTGATTCTGGTGTCTTCTATGGACGTTGATAATGTAGCCTTCAAGGTTGTAGGGTGCATTAATACAACTAACTAAAATTTCTAAAAAATATATGAATTTGAGCTTAACTTTATTCAATCTGTGTTGTCCTTTCCTTCATTGGCTTAGCCATAGCCAAATTCTTCATTCTCCTGTTGCTTCTTTACAGGTTTCCTCAAATTTATATTGCTCTCTCAAAGAGTCTTATACAAGCTCACCTCTTCAGCTCTCACTTCACTCACGATGCTTCTCTCACAAGGAGTCTTATGCAAACTAGCATTTCTTCTCCTCTACTGCTCTCAAGGAGTCTCACATAGGCTAATCTCTCATAGCATGATAAAAATTGAATAGAACAAAACGTGGAGCAAAGGACTGGCCTTCTCAGTATTACAAATCAGTTAAATAATATTAAATAGGAAACATCGATAATAAATGACTGAAGTTAAACTCGACTTAAACTTGACTAAGTGAAATTAAACTAGGACACTTGGAGGGATAGTTTTGACACCTAAAAAGTTGTTGTAATTAGAATCTCCAACAATAACACCTTAGAGAGACAAGGTTAAGCAAGCTTCCATAATCTCTTTAATTCAATATTGTGTGTTAGAAATAGGCTAACCAATTTTGGACATCTCAATTCCTTGTTTGGCAGAGACGTAATATTGCAACAAAAAAGGAAGAGCCTCCTATAATTATTGCAAGTCTCGATGTCAAGGGAAAGGGCGTCAATGTTGGAGAAATGATGAGCTGCCATGCATACAAAATTTTCCTCCGTCTTTGCCACATAAATTTCCATGTTGCACGCAACATCATCATGAAATCCAAATGTAAAGCCCCAATAACTAGATCCACCAACTGCTCACAACTAGAATAAGGAATGATCTGCAGGTAACTTTACGTAGTTGTGTGCATTATCCATTAAGGTGTCCACATATTTTCTCTTTACTATACCCTCTGCGATCCACATGTGCAATATAATGTGCACCAGAGTGTAGCGGTCCTCTGGAACAACCACACAATACAGAAAATAGGTTTTCAAATGAGCATGGGGTAAGCTATCGTAGCTCAATCTCAATCGTTGATACAGATCTCGATCAATTCGAGGATGAGTAATTGGAAAATTTGAATCCACTATCTGAATTTGCCTTAAAACAATGTTCCACTCACTTACAGCCCTGTTGCCAACCATTGTTGAGGCTATGACATTTATAGCCAAGGGAAACCCTTTAAATTCCTCCGCGATGACTTTGGAAATATGCTCTATCTCCTTCGGCACATATTCGTCTTTGAAATCTATTTTGCAAAACAATTCCCAGGCTTCCTCTCTCGACAATGGTTGTATTTGCATGGACTAATTTGCATTCATTTATGGAAGTAGGCCTCTATTTTGAGTAGAGAATACAACTTTTCCCCCTTTCTTCTCACCAAATTCCATGGCCAATTCTTTTGCAGTGACTGTGCTCCACAAATCCTCTAAATTTAGGAAAAAATTCTTTGCCCTGAGATGTTTAGACAACCCCATCTTCCATGAATCAATATCATCATAAGAATAGGTACTGAGGTCTAAATTGATTGCAGAAGCCATACGTCTTTGCAACTCAAATGGAAAATTGACCAACTACAACCCAAATCACATGATAAAAAACACCACTTACCTTGTAGTTGTTGTAGACTTTTTTTAGCAATGTTGTTTTTCCAACGCCACCCATCCCATATACACCAAATATTCGATCATGGGGAGCCTCGGTAAGCCACCTCTCAAGTCGTATCTCAACAGGTCTAATTTCCAACCCTACGAGTCTAGTGTTCGATTCATCTTGAAGCAGTAGATTTTCCTTCATCAAAATTTGTGTTCCAATTTTGGCTTTTTGTAGAGAGTTCAGGCTTGCAAAGGAGGCAATTGATATACTGTTGCTACCTTCGAGAGAAATTGATCAACAATCTTTCTCTTCGAACTACGTCTTGCATCCTTAGCATATAATTTTGCAAAGATTGAGGGGGGGTATATTTTACCAATCTTGAAATTGATAGCTAACATGAGAGTAAGAGAGTCTTCATATGATTTAAATGCCCTTCTAGAAGCCGATGTTTCTCATCCAACCAAACAACACCATCTATTTGTGTGATGACTGCAGAGAAAGTGCTACTAACGGTATTGGCTGCCACTCTAGAACCATTCCCATTTATTTTGGCTTCGCAACAGAAGAATCATGGGTCTGAAGGGGCTAGAGACAATCATATATAAATCTAGACATACAATGAGATACAAGGCAATGGATACAGAGTCATCAGTCATTATTAAAAATCCAAACTAACTTGACATATTATGGTTATATATAGATCATATATAAATATAAACATACAGATGATTGATATATGAGTAAAATCAAGATTGATATATTAGTAAAATAAACAATGGGATACACAAATGTCATTTCTTGTTAAATATCCTTCCCAGTCATCGAACATCATTTCTGGCTAAATATCATTTGATCCTTTCCTGAAATATGGAAATTGGATTTACAGAATTCCATCTCACAAATGTAAGAAAGGTATAACATACCTTATATTAAATTTGAAAATAAATCATTAATAATAACAATTTAATACAAATAAAACTTAACAGAAATATTTAATTTTTAATATTTTAATAATTGTGTAATCTAATTTTTTTTCAAGAACTCTAACAATTTTTTTTATATAAATATTAAATTGAAATATTATATATTAATGGTCATCTCCACATCATCCCTTAGCATGATTGAATGTTTATCCACTGAGTTTCCAACTAGTAACCTTTACATCACAAAGTACCTCAACAAAACACCTTATCATGAATGGAGATATTAACATTTATTTTTTTGAATTTTAATTTTAAATTAAATTAAAATATTTTGAAGATAACAATATTTACATTCTAAAACATATTGGAAATAGTTGAAATTTTAATGTTTGTTTTTTTTTAATCGTAAAATAATTAATAATATAAATGTGTTAATGAGGAGCTCATTAATTTAATCAGATTTTCACATAATTATTAATGATATTTTTACATTTTCAGATATATAAATTTTAAATTAAATTTACATATAACTACTATTAAAATATTCAATTATTATACTAAATATTATCTATCTTCACCTATTTATTAATGTTTATATTCTATTCTAAACAAATCAAATTAGGGTAGAAAATCATACTATTCTTCATTTCTCTTACATCCTTGTAATATATATATAAAATTAATTAATTTTAACATTGTAATCCATTTTAGTTTATTTTATATTTTAATAAAAATAATATTTTTTATATAAACATATCTATTTCAATAGGTATAGACTTGGTCCACGATGTCTTGGATAGATGGTGATCGGTCCTCTGTTAAGGCACTCCTTGATGCGAAATCATTGGTTCAATTCCCCACCCCAATCAAGGTGAAAATATTGGACATGACGAAGATGTAGTCCTATGAAGCTTAAACAAAATATAGCATAGACTTGAAAATAGCTATAAGTAGATAAATATTAGGATTTAGGATTAAAAAAGTTTCTCTTTGAAACTCTAGTTACTATTGGTATTTTATATGGATGTATATCCAAAGACTTGTGGAGGAAGATTAAAGAAATCCAAAAAAAGTTTATAACCTTCAACCTTAAGATTAAAGGAAAAACTAATCCATATATGTTCTAGATTTTCTCCATGATCCGGGTGGCTCCAGACACATGAAAAAGTCTCAGAGGACTTAGAAAGGCTCAAAATTCAAAGTGGCCATATTGCTCCAAAACCAGCACCAAATTTAAGTGTGTGTCGCCCTGATTCCAACGGTGTGAACAACACTCAAATCCGAGCTCGTATGAGGGAGAAAGAGCCAGTCAAAGTTGGGCAATGGGTCAGGTTTAAGTTTCCTACAAATTCACGTCAACCAACGTGGATAGCGGAACAGAGTCGAAACAGGGGCCAAGGAAGAGAGTGGAGTTGAAGACAAATTTTAAATTAATTGCAGGTGGAAGCATGAGCATGGAGTAGTGGCAGGCGGAACCATGATGGAGGCCAACTTTCAGGAGGGTGAAACTTTTCCAGTGTCCAAATTGGAAAAACTTTATGTCGATCCTACACCTCTCCGTGACACCAACTTGATGGCAGAGATAGAATTTTGATCTGAGAATCATATCTTCAGATGACCCAGAGGAGGGAATCCTTAAGGAATCTAGGGGGGATCTAAAAGAACCCTGTAGCCCTAGATTTTCACTTTGTCATAATTCAGAAATTTGGCAGTAGATTTTACAATATTCAACGCGACGAATCTGATGGTGTAATCAAATTTTCCATTTCATCATTCCATTTTTCGGCCACTTTTCAAAGTGGAGTGTAGGTGTCAGTATTCAATGTGCGAGCATTCATTTTCATGATATTCGATGCCATGAGATTTATGGTACAGCCAGATCTAGCATTTTATCATCCTCTTCTTTAGATAACTCCTTGATGTAAGGTATATGTAGTGTGATCGTGTACTTCTTTGTCTCTTTTCTTGAGATGCATTGTGCTATATAGATCCATGTTTGATGTTTGATGTGGGATCTTGTTTTGTTCTTGGTGTGAGATGTACTTACTGTCATGTTTTGATTGGGATCCCTTTGTCGCCATGTTGATGAGATACTCATGTGTCTCCATGTATGTTTGAATTGAGAACCCTTTGATGCCATGTCGGTGGGATGCTCATTATTCTCATACATGAAATTATGTCACGCTGACAGGATTCCTTTTGTGAATGAGAGTTCCTGCAGCAAAACATCTCATGGAGCCACTCCTGCGTGAGGGAATATTCCTTGCATGACAGAGAAAACACATTCATGTACATCATCACTCTTTCCAACACTTAATGCAACATCCTACACCATCTTAACATCGGGGCCCAGAGACGTAGTCCCTCCAGGACGAACTCCGTTATCAACATCTCATGTCTATAATTTGTTGGTTGTCATTATGTTTCAATTTGTTTAAGCATGCATATAGGTTCATTTATGCTCTTATAAATGCAATTCTTATAAGAAGTAAAAGGTCTTGGTTAAATCCAGGAGTTGAGTCAACTCCGATCACTCCACCTCTTATTAGTCCCTTCTAAGAAAGGACTCTATCAATCAATTTGTTGTTGAGCACTATTCGTTTAGCATTGATCAATGCAAGTTATAATTTTTAACTTTTAAAAACAAATATTTATTTTTCAATATTATTGAAGATATTATTTGTCAAGCATTCGATTGCACCATAAATTGAAGGTCTTATTGTAGCCTTGGTGTAATAAAATGAGATGTGGAGAACTGCCTCAGATTTTTTTTCCATAATTTTTTCGAAAATAACTCATACTCACATAAATAACATATTTATCATCAAGTATTTGTATACAATATATATAGGAACAAGATGTAAATAAATATACTTACCAAGAGAAGCTTCCCACCCTTATTTATGTGTCCTTCAACACTTTAACAAGTAGGAGTACAAATGTAAATGTCAAGACTTACTTGTGGTTACTACCCACCAAAAATTTATCCAAGTTCTTTTCCCTTGTATAAACTTATTTTTCCACTTCATATATTAATTTGCAAATGTTCTAAAAGCATAATTTACACTTGAGTGACAAGGACTACCTTGCCCTTCAACACTTGCTCTTACATAGACTTTCTAGAATATGCGTACACTATTACACTATTACAATAGTCATAATATCATCCATTAAAAATTACAAATAGGTGTTATTTTTTTATGTCTCCTCTTTAACGAGCCTTCTTCATTAAATTAGTCCTTTCTCATTCTTTGCCTTTGTTATCCTTTGTATTCATATTTAATAGTTATTTGGTATTCTTCCTTCTTGATCTTCTCTATTATCATCTTGTACCTACATAAATATTAGTTGAATTCCATATGAAGGAATCACCATCTACTAGAATAAATGGGTTGTCAGACATTATATCCACTAGTTCTCAAGAAAACGTCTTCCCATACATGCTTCATCAACCATTCTTCCATTAAAATTTTGCATAGATATCCCTGTTACTCTATATCACCACTATCATTTTCACCATCCTCAATCTCCTGGGTTCCTCACTCAATTGTAACCTTGATGTCGATGCTCCTACATCATACTCCTACGGAACAAAAACTCTTCATGGACAAATGTCCATGGGTCCTCTATCGCTTACAAACATTTTCCTCATAGATATCTCTTCTTTTTCGTATCCTCAATGATAATTTTATTCCTACACAAGCCCCTTTTTTCATGACTTGAAATCTAACTCACTGCCTTCTCACTAAGATTGATGACCTTGTTAGGTGTAGAATACCTCAAATCGGTGGTTTTATCCACGTAGATTTTCTCTCTTAATGATCTAACATCCTATTTTGGTTTATGCTTACCACAATAATACACAATAAAGAAATATTTTACATTAGTGGATTTTACCACGAACTTTATTGACTCAAGTACACAATTTCAAAAGTCTTTAATCTCTAACCAATATCATTATTAAATGGAATTATCCAACTACTATTTATTAGGGATGTATTCCTTCATGGATTTATTGTATATAGCTCTCAAACCCACAACAATATACTTTTATTTATAACTCATTTTGTTTTCTTTTTCATTATTAACCATGCTTCTATTTTTTTTTTCCATCTTCAACCGCTTCGTCCTTTTGATTTTCTTCATCACTAACCAATTTTATTGCCTATTGTTGCATATGTGATTTGTAAATATTGTGGACATTCCACTTGACAGATCATCACAACAAATATGATAAATTTTATTTAAAAATTCGAAATGTACATCACAATGGTTTATTTCTCTTTACATTTCTAGATATGTAAGCTACTCATTATTATGTATGCATGTTGATTATAATGACGCAAAAAAATATAGCAATGAAATAAAACTAACAAACTACGATTGACACAAGATATATCTTGGGAAGCCCTTTCAGAAGAAAACCCAGTTGGAATATGAGGTTGCTTTGCTCCCTTTATTTGAATATAAAATGGATGAAAGTACAAAGAAGCAATGCAGTTCGTGGGCTACCACAATGCAAAAATACTCTATGTTTTCTCTCTCCCTATCCCTCTTAGTTATTCTATTTTTCTATGCAACAAAATGCACTTGAAAAGAATGGAACCCCTTCTTCTCCTAGTGTCCCATTTATAACACAACCTGATAGCCAACTAGTAGTTATATTTGACTCCCTTAATTCTTAACTAGTGTTACAATATGAACTATTCTAGAGTATTCTTCATCATCATCACGTGTCTAGCCCATTTTCCATGCACAATGGGGGCTGACATGGAATCCCTTCGAATTATGGTGGCAAAAACAAGAAGGTCATCTTCTGAGTGGAATAAATTTTCCATAGGGACTCCAACTAAGTTGATTTTTGCATTGTTGGAAAGCTATTTGTGTGTATAATAGGAGAAAAGAGTGTAGCACTAAAGTGTCAAATTTTACCCCATAAAAAACACTCTTCGATGCCTCAAAAT
Organism: Pinus taeda; assembly: GCA_000404065.3. Classification (NCBI taxonomy): domain Eukaryota; kingdom Viridiplantae; phylum Streptophyta; class Pinopsida; order Pinales; family Pinaceae; genus Pinus; species Pinus taeda. The sequence continues at coordinate 11,822 of APFE031117676.1, forward strand.
CCTTCCAAAATATTTTAGGCCCTAGTTTTCCAAATTGGATCTCGCCGATAAAAATGGTCCTATGAGTTGATTCCTCCACTTTTTCCACCCTAAAAGAATTGATATGGATGAAAAACAATATAATTATCAAATATGAATCACTCCCCATTTGTGGGGAATTTTAGTCCTAAAATTCTTCCACTAAATGATGTGAGGAATTTTTCCTCCACCTTCTCTCGGGTGTGCCATTTAGCTTTATCTAGAGGTTTTCATTTCAACCCAATCTGTTAAAGTTCATGTTGTCCCTATCTTTTAGTTCTAAACCTCCTATAAAAAACTATATCTTATGTCATCTATAGCTTACTTTGGGCCTGCAAGTACTGTAGTGGATGGTGATATATGTGGATTATTATCTCCTTTCCCATTAGATAATTTTTCCACTTCTTCACAGATTACGCCATGGCATAAACTTCCTTATCATAGGTAGGGTAGTTAACGACTGGCCAATGAAATAATTTAGAATGGTGAAATACAAGCCTTCCTCCCCACATCAAGATAGCTCCCATAACATACTCACCAGCATCTATCTCCACTTGAAAGGGCTTATCCAAGTTTGGTAGTGCAAGAACTAGTGTTTAACTGATCTTCTTATTTAACTCATCAAAGACACTTTGTTGACCCTTTCACCACTCGAAACTCTCATCACTTGTTGTTATGGCATGGAGTGATATTACTACCACTAAAAACGAGGCTATGAATTTCCTCAAGTATTGTGTCGCCGCAACAAAACTCCTAACCTCATAAACATTAGTAGGCACCAACCATTTCATGATGATCTCCGTCTTAGCAGGATCTATCTTTATCTCTCGTCGACTTGTCACATACCTTAGATACACTAGAGACTACTATAAAAACTCACACTTCTTGATATTTTCTAGAAATTGGTGCTTCTTTGATGTCTCCAACACCTACGTCAAATGTGATATGTGCTCCTCCTAGTTAGAACTATATACCAGTATATAATCGAAATAGAAAATACCAAATGAATCTATAAAATGGTGGAACATATCATTTATTAAGCTCATAAACATAATTGGTACATTGCATAGGAAAAATGGCTTGACTACCCACTCATACAAACCTTTCCTAGTTTTGAAGGTGGTATTCCAAGTATCTTATTCTCTGACTCAAAATTGGTGATATTTAGACTTTAAGTCCAACTTGGTGAAGTATTTCCCTTGCTGCAACTAGTTCAAAAAATCATCAATCTTGGGTAGGGAGTACATATTCTTGAGTGTGATTTTCTTCAGTGCCATGTAATTAATACACATTCACCAAGTACTATTCTTCTTGGCATTATGATGATGGTTGACCCACATGGTGGTGTACTCATTCGAATGACACCCCATTCTAGTAGTTGTTACAATTGTTTCTTCACCTCACTTGCTTATATAACAAACTAGCTGTACAACCCAATGTTTAGCGAGGGAGTCCTGAAATATCTAGATCTTATGCTCCACTTCTGTCTTGGGTGGTATCCCTTTAGGTTCCTAGAACACATCCTTGTAAGCCTATAGAAAATATTCTAGTTGTTTTTTATGTTTCTTACTACATCCCTCCAAGGATTCCTTTGCTCTCACTGACACTTCTACGAGATGATTCTCTGTTAAAAACAATAAAACAAACTTCTTTCCATAATTAATCATTTTCTTGGCTTGGTTGGCATTTACTAGTGAAATTTTTAGCATTCCTTTGTGCATGTTGATGATGAACGATTTTCCATCATTGTCGAGCTGATATTGGTTGGCACTGCACATGAATATTGCATATTGCATGTACATGTAGGGACTTCCAAACACTAGTCCACATACATTGAAGGGAACTACACTTAATTCTACTTCGCCAATAAAATAAACACTGGTAGCTAATATAATTTTGCATTGTTTTGTTATCTTTAACTATGCTTCCTTATTTACCAATCCTAACTAGCATACGCTTGGATTATCATGAACTTCCAATGCAAATTTGTTTGCTAGCTTTACTGAACTGAGATTTGCATGTGATCCTAACTTAATGAGGGCATTATTATGTATCTTCCTTACTTGTATCTTTATGTGGAAGAGCTTGGTCATTTTTTTATCTTCCTATTGCTAAAGGCTATTGAGTTTGCTATTTCAAAAATGAGTCCCCTACGTACACTCGAACAAGAAGTTAATATACTTACATTCTAAAAGCACAGATGGATCATCTCAATGCACTACAACATCAAATGAATAAGATTACATGCTAGGAAATATGCTCTTTAGGTGAACACTATGATGAATTCTCTTCCAAGCAGTATGTCCAACCCCACCATAATTGTCAAAAAAAGTGGTCTGCAACAACAATATTCACTTTCCAATGGTTTAAAGCATGTCTTCAACATAGAAAACCAACATTATTCCTGATACTTTCTTGAGTTTCGCTAAATTTATTTGTCTACTTTGATTTTGTTGAACTCTCATAATTCTACATTCTCTTAAATAACATATTTAAACCAAACACTATTAATATTTTGTATCTTACTATATAAAACTTATATTAAACCATTTTTTTCTACAATATGTAGAATTTAAAAAATTTCAATGAGATATGCTTTTGCATATATATATATAATATATATGTATGTATGTATGTATGTATGTATGTATGTATGTATGTATGTATGTATGTATGTATGTATGTATGTATGTATGTATGTATGTATGTATGTATGTATGTATGTATGTATGTGCAGATTTTCCTGTTAATCAATTCTACGTATCTTCTTATCTATATATTTTACCTATTCCATAATGTTTGTAGCCCCTTTAGATGCAAGATCCTTTTGTTGCGATAGTTGCATATGACTCTCCCTTTTTGGTAGTGATACTACATCTCTACCAACAAAGGAGTAGTATATCCAAAACAGGTGACTAACTTTGGTATGCAAATTTGAATTGGAAGTGATTTCAGAAGCATTCTTCCTTAACCTCATGCCTTTGAGGGCGTTAGATTTAGGTGAAACATAGCTACAATTATTTCCAAGATCACTGTGGCAACTGAAACAATTCGAATTTCAGTCCCTACATTTTCTTGTTGCTAAGGAGAATGAGTAAGGGCTAACCACCAGGGTTGCAATTTGTGGAGAGAAATTGTTGAGGGAGGGAGGTTAGAGCAATGAACTCCTAGCCTACTTCGTCCTTTTTTCTTGCATCTTGGCCCACCTTTCTTGATTGTTCCCCCCTCCTCTATTTTTTTTTTCGTTTTCGCCATGTGGAAGCTCTATTTGTGTTGGGGTTTAGGACTTCGTTACAGTTCTTCTCAGTGTGTCTTTTGCTACTCGAGGTCACCGTCACCCTGTTTGCAGTTACCATCATTGTAGAAGGGACAGTGGTACGGTGAAGCTTCCTTGATCGACTCTCCTGATAGTGCCTCTTGGCCTGCCTTTCTTGACTACACCCCTTCCTTTACAACTATCATCGACGTCGTTATGTGGAAGCTTTGTTCACACTAGGGTTCAGGACTTTCCTGTGGGTTTTCTAATTATGTCTTTTGTTGGTGAGGGTCATTGTTGCCTTGTTTCTAGTTTTCATCATTGTAGATTTCTTCGGTGATGGTTCACCGATATGATTGTTGGGTCATGGTAGCGAGATTTGTCAGGTCCTGTCAGTTTCTTTTTTATTATCGTAGCCCTATTCTAGCCTGTTGATCCTACGAGATATTTTATGGGGGCATTATCCCTAGCTTTGCCTCTAGCATTGGTTATTGGGGTTTGAACATTTTGTATTTGTGGGTTGGCCACCTTTTCATGCCATTTACAGTTTCCACTTAGGATTTATGTGCTCTGCATGCCTTGCGGTTTTATTTGGTCGGGCATCCATGCTAAATTTTTTAAATCTCTTTGTGATGTGGTATGGTGCTTGTTAACCTAGGGTTTTATACATTGAATCTCCTTTTTCATATCATGTCGGTTGGAGCATCTTCTGGTGGTGCTAAAATGGTGTGTGGATGGTCATTGTTGGGGTATATATTGTGCTCCTTTTGGAGTTTCTTTGAGTGGTTTGTGCAACATGTATCTTGTTATCAATCATATGTAGCAAGGATTATATTGGAACATATCCTATATGCATGATTATGTAAACATATTTTTATTTAATAGAAATTTTTTGGTTTTTTCTTTCTTGAAAAAAAAAACAAACAAACACACACACACAAACAAACAAACACAAGCTCTTGAATTTCTTGGTCTGAATCATACTAAAGTCGATGATATGCATTGAAGCATTGACACTATTTCGAACAATCAGTTTTTACACCTCAAGGGATGTAAATGGTTAAAATCATTTACATGTGAAATGAGAGATCTAAAAAAACCCATATTTTTGGATCTCAATGGATGTTGTCATTTAGAATAATTTCCATATGAAATCACAAAACTCAATGATCTCAAATATCTGGATTTTAAGGGTTGTTGTAAATTACAAGTGATTCCTCCTAACATCAAAACACTTTCAAATTGTCAAACTTTGAACTAAGAAATTTTAATATAAGAAGGATTTTATCATATTTTTTGTTAATGGAAATTTATTATATTATAGATATATCTTAATCATAGATTTAACATGTTGCAAGAGGGATAAATCTCTTAGATGCAAACCTCTTTTAGAATGTAAAATATGAGAAAAATTACATCCTTTTATAGATCCCAATGAATTTGGTTTTCTCTCTCTATATATATAATGTGTATTTTTTCATTGTTTAAATTGTATTTTTGAATGTTATATTAAACTGGTTAATACAAAGAAAAATTATTGGATTTCACTTAAAATTGGCAAAAATATATATACACCTAAAAAATATGAAAATGTAAAATAGCGAGACTACTTCAAACATTTTACCCATAAAATTTAATTTTTGTTGTTTCTTTATAGGACATATACAAAAAAAAAATAAACAATATATAATATATACATAGTTGACATTAAAATATTTTGCATAACATGTGTATTGAGACATTTTATCTATAGACTACATTGTCCACATTAAATTTTTTTGGTTATTAATATATTTTTATGTCTATGTCAATATTACTTGATCTTGGATATTAAAATATTTTATGAGTAACCCATATTAAATTTGTTTATTATTATGAATATTTTAATGTCAGATATTTTTTTATATTAAAATTGAATGAATACAAATCCCTATATTCTTATTAGGAGTTATCTGATATTTTTTTATTTATTTTTCCAACTTTTAATTACTTATTTCTTTCGACATTGAATATCTATTTTTACACATTAAAATAAAAAATATATATTATATTATATATATATATATATATATATATATAGTTAACATAGATCTCAAAAAAATTATTTAAATCCTTGAGTGAAATATTTTAGAATCTATAAGGTTTAAATATATTATTCACACCTTTTTTTTACTTTTAATTATTTTATATCTTTTTAAAGTTGATAACAAATTATGTTATGTCTTATGATTAAGTGTGAGCTAAATAATTTACCACATTGGGTTGTAATATTAACAAAAGATTGAATGAGAATAGTGAGGGTGGGATTATTGATGTTTTGTAATGCTTTTAATTAAAACTAATTAAGCATGTGTATTCATTTTAGTTTTTTATTATAGTTGACATTGCTTTCCTATATAGAGAATATTTTATTTTTATCTTGAGCAATAAAATTTTGGGCATTTAGTATAGACTCACTTAAGAACACAACATAGTTACTCTATTCTAGAGTGTCAATAATATGTTAACTTACAAGAAAACCTAGGTAAGAAGAATAACAACAACTATTCCGCCCAAAAACTCAAGCTAAACTCAATTAACTTTCTATATAGATAAATAGATTATATAAATTTTGTTAATTTAAATTAATATACTTATTATATTTAATTTAAATAAATTTGATTATTTTTTTTAAAATAAAAATTATAAATTCAAGTTTGAGCAAAAACAATAGTCAAATTAATGTGCCCAAAAACGCGTCCTTATTCCACGGAGGAAAACAAAAGATGTAGTTATACCTCCCTTTCTGTGATTATTGGAGGGATGAGCGGTGTAATTAAAAGATGTAGTTATACCTCTCTTTTTGTGATTAATGAGAAGAAAAGTAATTAGTGACCAAAACCCCCAAAGTCTCTGCGTGCTCAGACAGAACGGAGGCTTGGGAAGGGTACGTCAAAGTTGTAATTATTTACGGAGA
>APFE031117678.1:0-11104 GCA_000404065.3 Pinus taeda
TTTTTTGAGATTGCAACAAGATGATGGAGCTTAGTGAAAAGAGTCGCCTTCACTAAGTGGGCCCGCAGGCTATTTTTGGCGCAAGTCTATTTTTAGACTATGTCTATTTTTTAGACATATGGATCATGTCTATGGATTGCAGGTTGCTGTTTATGGATGATTGATCAAGTTGGAAAAATAGATGGACTTCTATTTTTGATGAAAGTGTGAGTGATCACAGTGTGAGTGATCAAGTCTATTTTTAGACTGGCTGTCAAAAATAGAAAAGCCAAATATTATTATCTCACAATAATATTTGGACTATAAACTTAATCTTATTCTCTTGGAGCACTTCAGTTTGAGCTACAGAGGTGGCACATGCAACTGCAGAAGGAAATACGCGGTTATTATGAGTCAGTTGAATGTTGCATGCATGACTTCAGTTAGAACTCAAGTGAGTTGAGTTTAGTGGACTGGAGGTGCAGTTGATGGAGTTGTGTTCAGTTTAGCTTTGTTAAACTGGTTGTATTTAGTCTAACTGGCAAATAGACTAGAGATGAGTTGGTTGAATTAGTTATTAATTAATTCACAATTTATTAACTTATAATACAACTAATGAATACATCAGTTAACTCAGTTGCATGTCAGTGCATGTTCAGTTCAACAGGGACAGGTGGTAGAGAATCAGATTGCTATCAGTTGTGACTATAGTTGTGCACCAGATCTTGCACAATCAAGGGATTGAGTATGCCAATGAGGTTGCCCACGTATTTGCCCACATTTTAGCTTATGCTCACGTCCACAAAGCGTGAGTGACTATTTTGCAGGTGAAAAACGAGTTTGGTGAGCCATTCTCATCAGTTCTTGAGCAGGTATTGAGCAGTGGAGGCAGGCAAGCAGTGGAAGAGATTTGGAGATCAGATCTGAGCTATATTGTGTGTAACAGAGGTGGAGATACTTGTGAGAAGTATTATGTTGTGTAATGTTACATGACTCAATCATTAATATGCAGATAGTTGGGGTTTTTAGCGAGATGCTTTCCCCAGGATACATACTGTGTTAATGTGTGAATGCTCTTGATGTTTTATTGTTATTGATGTTGCTATATTGATGATCAATGTAGAGGAGCTTATGTATTGTGTATGTTTTCTGCAATAGTACATGATCAGGATAATCTCCATTGAATATGTGTTAAATTATTCAAAATTTCTACACGACATTTCTCGAAAGCCTCACTTTCCGACGTGTTTATATTCTGCAATTGCCTCTTTAATTCCTGGAACCTTTGTTGGGGAACAACCTCTTCCTCAAGATTTTCTATGGTCAATTGAGCTTGTGCTAGCTTCTCTTGAAGATTTTTTATACCAGGATCACTTCCTATCAAAACATTTTTGGCTTGGATATATGTCTGGGTGTCCGCATTGTTGGAGGGTATTGCCTCCATTTGAACAATTGCATTGTAGAAATGTGCAATCTCTATTTGGGCGACTACTTTTGTAATGGTTGCATACTGTTCCTTATCATGTTGAATGAGTATGGGCTCAGTTTGAGTCTCCGTAGCTCTTGGATCATGGAATTCAGTTTGAATGGCCGCATTCACCATTTTCAGGGTTCTACTTGCAATTTTTCTCCTTTTTAATGGTCTTATCTTTTGTCTAAGTCTTTTCACTAAGCTTTGTAGCTTCTACTGTTCCTTTCACAATCTCTTAATTTCGCTTTTCTTCTTCTTGGGAGGAACATATATTTCACTAATCATTTCTGCTCTTACTCAGCTTGGTTGCTCAGTTGGGTTTTGTTCTCCAAGGGTTGTGTCTTTGCCCTAACTAGTTTCCATTTCTTCTATTTGGTCCACATCTTCTGGGTTTACGTCAACCTGAGTAAGTTCTTCTAGAGAGGTAACCCTAGTTTGGTCTACCTTTTCCTGAGTGGTTTCTGCCCCTATTTTTACTTCACCAACTATTTCTTCTGATATACTCCTATTATGGGTAGAGTTTTCTTCTAATTGTTGTGCTTCAACATTGAGGTTGAGTGGACTTTCAGGCTGAATATATTCACTCATGTTGGCCAAAATTTGGGACAATTCCATCTCATATAATGGGCCTTGTGGTGGACTTGTAGTGGGAGTTAGGGGAAGTTCTTCTTCATCCCTATCTTCTTCACTAGTATGCTCTGTTTCCTCCTCAAGTTCTGATTCTTGGTTGTCGCTTCCTTCCAGCTGTAATGGTTTCTCATTTTCAGGGCTAGATAATTCTAAGGGTTGGCAAACGGGTCTAGCATCCTTTTCTGTATAGATGTGGTGCATACATAATTGGCGATCAGTTCCTTTCATGTTCGTGTAATCTCATGCAAAGGCTTCTTTATATTTTCTCAGGAGTTGAACTAGCTTTTCTTCTTGTTCAGTAGTCAAGTTTTTGTTAATGTTCAAAGTTTTTCCTAGCTGAATTTCGATGGTTTTGATGTTATAAATATAGGTGGTTGGTATTGATTGATCATGAGTATCTTTTAGGGGATCTTCTTCTACTTCATTTTCGATTGCTATTTCGATCATGTGACATTTTAGATGGGATCTGGTTTCTAGTTGGTTAATGAAGCTATTAATGATGTCATCTTCTGTTTGGTTTTTAATTTCGAGGGCATCTTCTATGGTTAGTGGTGATCTAATGCTTTCAGTTAGGTATGATACATGTTGTTTTTTTGTTTTGATTATTGTTAAACTTGGTTGGGCTGGAGGATATAAGGCTAAATTCTTTACATTGCTTCCTCTTTCTATAGTCATGTTGCCTTGTCGACATCCAATGTAAGCGTCATCAGTTTCTAGCCAAGGTCTACCTAAAATTAAGGGGTGTCCATCTAGTCAGTTTCTAGTATTGATGATCAGAAAGTCGGCAAGGTATTCCCAGGAGTCTACAGACACCATTACATCATGTAATGTGCCTTCTCGTCTAATTACCAATCGTTCAACCAACTCCAATAAGGTTATGGTTGGGTCTAATGATGTAATGCCAAGTTTTTGACAAGTGGTGGTTGTAAGAATATTGATTGCAGCTCCTAAATCAACTAAGGCACTGGGGAAGGAGCATCCATTGATTTGCACCGTGACTATAGGATTTCTTGGGTCCTCATATTTTACAAGTGCTTCTCTTCCTAATAGTAAGTCAGATAGGGTACCAACTACATGCACAGTTGGATTTGTTGTTATTTTCCTCTTTGGATTTTTCATACATAATTATTTGATAGTTTTTGCATAAATCAGGATGTCTTGAAAAGCTTAGAGGAGTGGAATTTTTATACAAATTTTTTTTAGTTCTCCCAGAAGATCAAAATTGGGATGTTCTATTGGGTGAGTTATGATCAATCATTCTGGGAATGGCGGAGAAGAGGTGGTTGCTTATTCATGACTTTTCTATCTAAGAAGATTCTCTTCTTGTAGTGTTTGTTCTATAGGTAATGGACTTCCACTTTGAACATTTTTATCTCCCTCTGATTCTATTATATGCCCAGATCTTAATTGAAGGTCATTACACTCCCTTAACTTGGTGCCTGGTTCTGGTCCTTCAATTATTTGCACAGATTGAACTGGCCTATTGTTGGGGTTCGGGTTGGGTTGGGTGGGGAGTTGCGGTCTTAAGTTGGTATGGGGTTTTGTTGCAATCTATAAGGTGCTGGAAGTGTGGGTTGAGGGAGAGGGATCATTCTAGCTGGCGGATTTATAGCTCTTTGCCAGTTCGACTACTAGTTTTGACTCTGCGAGGTTCAGGGTGACCATTGTGTTGGATATGCATTATTTTGCCAAAATGGTGGACAGTAAGGAAATTTCAGTAAATTGGTTTGATTTGTTTGATTTGGCCATCGTGATATGGGAAATGGCTATTTTGACCGGCTGGAGAAAGGTGGCTAATTCTGCCACATTCCATTATACTGCTGAGAATTATAATGAGGAGGTTGAAAAGAAGAGGATGGATCAATGGGCATACCTGTTTATCATGACTGCCACTAGCAGCACTGATTTAGTAAGTAAACCGGTTTTGTTTCTTCTTCTACTTCTTTGTAGATTGCTTTCAGTCCTAGGAGTGATGGGCAAATTTCTGTAGCATGATCTTTTGTACAAATAGCACATATTTTGACTGTATCCAGTAGACACTCTTTGTGGCTATGTTTCTTTCTGCATCTAGTGTAGAATATCACCAAATTTTGTTCCGCTTCTTCTTGCATTTTTTTAGCTTGCATAATATCCAACTGCATTGTGAGAGTCCCTAGAATATCAGTTTTGAAATCTTCTAGTAGATTGTTGATTTCTATGTAGGTTATACCTCCACTGTAGATCTTGTTATCTCTTTTGATCATGTTACGTTCATGCTGGCTTCAGTCTTCTGCTGTCTCTTGAACTCCTGATACACAAATCAATGATGTCAGCAAAATTTTCCTGATATATGTCACATTTACCCATAATGTTTAATGTTTCAATCCATTGTTATTTCATCCCTTTAATTAGTCTAGTTTTTAACATGTTGTTAGGCAAGCATAAAGATGAATAAGGAGATCTCTAGAGATTGTATTGAAAGTGTTCTACATATTCCTCAAGTGTTTCACTAGGTCTTGCTATCATTTGAAATATCTCATCCTTTAATTCTATGGATCTGCAATAGTCCTGACATTTCATTAGAAAAGCAATTTTCATCTGATCCCAATTGCTTATAATGCCCCCACCTAACCCCATACACAATCATAAAGCTGCTCCTTTCAATGTGGAGGGAAATAATCTTAGGCTTGGGGATTGGTGGTACGGACATGCCCCCGGCATAATACATCAAACACAAATAGAGATGCATCTGGATCCTCCAATGTTAGGCCATGGAATTTAAGGATATTCTGGAGAGGAATGGCTTTCATAGGTGTGTTAACTACTGTGTCCATGATGGGATACTACAGTGTGGAGGTTTGATGTGTTTGCTGGTTCTGGGCCATTTGATTAAATATGTGCCAATACCCTTCTGGGATTTCTAGAGATTCATTCCTAGGATGACTAGAAGGAATAGGAATGACCTTAACAACACTTCCTTGGTTTGGGATAACGAATGTTCCTTGCTAAACTACTACCTGCGGGGACCTTGGCTCCTCAGGTTCTCCTGCTTTGTTTTGGATAAACTTAATAGCACTCCCCTTACCTAGGCTGCTGAGTGTTTGAATTATTTTGAGAGGGGATCTTGGCTCTTCTATTTCCCCTATTTCTCCTCCTCCTTCATGAAGATTACTAGAATTCCCTTCTTGTAAATAAATTTGGCCAAAATTCTTAATTTCTTGAAAATCTTGCTCAGTTTCTGCTGTTTTGCTTTGCACCTCAGCAAAGGCTACAAATGGTGAGTCTGTGGCCCGAAGGGAGCTAGTAGGTTGTCTAGAAGAAACTTTTCTAGGGCCTATTGATGGATGAGATTCAACTTTCTTAATGATATCATCTATGAAGGTTGATCGGCAAAGGGTCACCAGTCCCTTAGCTTTGTCAAGTTTGGGTAGTGGTTTTGGATTATTTTCAATTTTTTTCTTCTTAGTCATACACACAACTCAAATATTTATTTCTACCCTAAGTTCTTTAACAATCCTATAGGAAAGCGAGTGGGGGAGCAGGGCTTTTACATGCTCTGTACGTAGGTTCGTACCTTCTGTTTTTAATACCCAACTCTTTCCTAACAAGCACCCTTTAGATGCACACTACTCTTTAGAAATGGCTACACTCTCCCCGGCAACGACGCCAGAATGTTGAGGTATAAAAGGTATCTTTTTAACTCCTAATTATCTTCACATTAGTTATCAATGCAAGGAAGATTTTCTATTTCAATAGTGTACACAATCTGTCCACTATTTACTCAAGAGTAATGTTTCTAAATTGCAGTACAGTGCTTTCAAATACAACAGTAAACAGATGCTTTAAATAAAACTCACTTGCAATTAAAGGAAACTCAATGATCTGAAACTAAATCATTTATTCGACAAAGTAATAGGAATTATCAATCAAGGATATAGTAGCAATAAGTCATTCCTTGTTTAACTGATGTAAACTAAATCAAGCATAAATAAGATCCTAATCTGAGAGCTTCGACAGTAATAGCCAATGTTCTTTACATTTGTTGATCTCACACACACCACATTAAATACCCAATTGAAAATGGCAATGAATTAAATCAATAATTCTATTGCAACTAATTGAAATAAAATAATTATGCTAACTATAAGAATGTTAAAAGGCAAACCTAAATGATTGCAGAAAGTAAATGAGCAGCAATGCTATATAATAGAAATGAACAACAAAACTTATGTAATTGCAATGAACAACAAAGCTAAGTTACTGAAATGAATAGTGAAGCTCTATAAGTAAAATGAATAGCACAAAAATATACTTACAAAAAGTAGTGATCTTGTTATGGGGGAAATGAACAGAAACGCAATTCAATTACAACATATAAAATAGATCAATTCATTAAGTCTGGAAATATGAAATAGTAAAGCGACGCGACTACAGTAGATAGAGATGAAACCAAACCATAACACGACAGAAATAGTAAAGGAATGATATAAGAACAACAAGTGAATCCACCAGGGCCAGGCCCTTAGCCACTAGTGAACACCACCAGATTACTTCAGTATGAAAGAAGGAACAACAACTGTATTATATATTAATCATATGCAAAATGGTTACAACAGTTTGTACTTTGTTTCAACAACAAGAGTCAATGATCAAATTAAAAATACAAAATTAATTTCTGAATAATCTCCCCATGTTCTTACAATCATTGTCCCTTTTATAATGGCCAATCAGATAAAATAGTAACGAGGAATAGAATAGTAACAGTGATCCCTCGGGATCAAGAGATCCTGAGATATTTGCTCAATCTTCCATCTTCAGTTAGCTCTTTCTCTTTTGCGCTGATGCTATGATCTTCTCTACTCTTATCCATAACTGCATGCTCCATCCTTGGCTTGCTCCCTATATGGTGCTTCCTGGTGAGGGAATAGTAGTTACTCCACTTTGTCTTTTTCCTTCTCTCGGGTAGGGAATGGTAGTTTTTCCATTTCATCTTTTTCCTGCATGAGAAAAGACAATCATTAGCTAAATTGTAATAACATAGTTCCCTAGTTTTTACTATAATCCCTTAATATATGAATATCTTTAGAAATAAAGGGGATATAATTAAAGGAAAGGATGATGAAATAAATGGAAAATTCATACCTTTTCCATAGCTCAACACTGCATTTCCACCGCCCCCCAATAAACATTTTCGTCATCAGGCAGCTGCTCCACTTGGTGCATGATGGGTATTTATGGCTAGAAGAGCTCATCCCCATCACAGCAGAACTGATTCATTACATTTCCTGACTTCCATACAAAGGAAGGGACCTTGCGACCATATCAGAAGGAAAGGGTAGTGATTTAGCCCTCGCGGAGGCCATGAAGACGAAGCACGAGTTGGAAAAGGAGAAAAGGGATTATGCCATCTCCAACATCAAGGACAAAGCAGTCCACGTAGCAACCAAAATTCTCGCAGGAAAAGTTATGTGCAAGTGTTGTGGCAATGAGGTACCTATGCCAGTGGTCACACTTGCCGAGCAGTGCATAGAGGGGGTTCAATTTAACTGGTCTAAATTCCTTTGCATGAAATTCTTAGAAAATTGTCATGAAGCCCAAGAGTAGGGTAAAATCTTCCACTATGCATGGTTGTTGTTGTCCATAGTGCTCATAGCTGGGGAATTGCCAGAGGGTAGTCAATTCCCCATAATTGGTAGAGAATTATCGGAGGCCATGAAGTACGCTTCATTCTGGGCCATGAAGGATGCTACAAGGATATGCGACACTAAGATCTTCTGGGTGCTCATGGACATGACCATCCAAATGTGGATCGACCATAAGCGCGGTTGTCGCCCACAATTTACAACAGTCTGTAGAATTTCGTAGAATTTAAGGCAGACATGCATAACATCTATATAAGGGCGTGAAAGGATCCAACAAAGCAGTGGACAAATCTACCCTTTGTAGCCACTAGAAATGCCATTTTCACTATCTTGGAGGCATGGCCTCTGGAATGGCGCACCCCAGGCATTGTAAAACTCGAGAGGTCAACGACGTAGAAGAAGAATGACGATGCCAAGCTGCACATTGTACATTTGGCTGAAAAACGACAAAAGGAAACAACAGTAGTAGAAATGCGGGCTGCGCGGGAAGTCGCACAGAAATCAGCCGAGCAGGAAAAGGCCGCAGTAGCAACAACAACATAGGAAGCACCCGTGAAGGTGGGATAGGGTTAAATAAAAGCTTCACAGGAATAGAAATCAGAGGAAGTAGAAATAGAAGAAGGAGGTGCAGACCCATAGATTGTGTCCACATAGTTGAAGAACCAACACCCAATAAAGCAAGTAGGATCAAGGAAGAAGTTTAAGGCCTCAAAATTGTCCATTGACATGATCACCCTAATTGAGGGTGATCTACATGACATCGGCGAGACAGTGCGTGATGCCACAAATGAGGCTCTTCAACATTTCATGCAGGAGCACAAGACTATGTTGGGGGCCCTCAGAGCACAGTTGTAGGACTTACAAGCATGCCCCCCTTAGGTTGGTACCCTTTCAACCAACCTTGCAGTCATATCGACGGAAGTAGAGCAGATGTTGCACGTGTAGATGATGAACACAATCATGTTGCTAGAAGGGGCTATAGTGACACCAAATGAGGACAACAGGTTGTCAGTTAGCACGATGAAAGGTCTCAGGGTTAATCTAGTTGCCCTTCCACATGAGACATTATATCTATTGTAGGATGGGAGAATGGCAGAGCTGCGCACTAGGGAGAGCCACACACTCCAAGTCCTTAGTGAGTAGAAGATAAACATGGAACAACTCAACTTGCAGCGCCACAAATTAGTGTCGCAAAATCAACAGCTGGTTCAAGTGATAGGCGACACTTGCTGAAGCATCCTGGAGCTGGCCATCCCAATAGATCTACCAGCAGAGGTGCGAATCCACATATTAGTAGTAGGAGTCTGCAAGGCTAGGGAATAAATGACAAAGGTTCAGCTGGAGCTAAATCTTCAAATCGACGATCTACACTTAAAGGCATAACCATCCACTCCCCTGGAAGTCAGAGAACGACACGTGAGTGTTATCACAGGGGGATTGGAGGAGATTGGAGGTGTAGTGTGAGACTACACCAGCATGTTGGAAGAATCACTTGAGGTCCTCAGAACTTTGCAAGAGGACCCTAACATCCAGCACTTAGAGATAGAGGCATGATAACTCCATCAAAAATATGACAGTGTCCAAGGAATTACGCAGATAGTGGTCCTCACCCAGCGGCTTACAAGGATCCAGCAAGCTAAAGCACTGAAGGAACAATTGGATGCGACACGACATAAGGAGGCAGTCCTAAAAGCATTCGTCTAGCCTTGGATCGGTGAGGCCTTCACCATTACGATAGACATAAAAGGAAAGTTTGTTGAGTTGTGCTATATTCTTTCCATGACTAACCCACGTAGTGAATCGGGGGGCTAGAGGGGGCAGAGCCCCTCCTTTGTTGTGCTGATTGCGCAGTTGGGGGGTAATAGTGGGGGAAGTAGTCCCCACTATCTAGGGGTTTTGAGGGGGGTAGGTAGCCCCTCTGTACGAGGTCCAGGGCAACACCCTGAGAAAAAAAAAATTGGACCCTATATTAGGTTGGGTGAACCTACCTATGGTTTTTTGATCCATGGTTTTGGACGTGATGGTTTCAGTCCATGGTATTGGATGCCTCGGCATGTATAAATGTTTATTGTAACATTGAAAGGAATATAATGAAAAATGAAGCTGGTAGTCCTAGTTTTTTAATCTAAGGGAAAATCTCTGTGTTTATGTGTTTTATGTGTTATTCTCTTGCATCGTTTATTTTTCTGTGTTTTAGAATTCGTATGCAGGTAATTTTTGTATGGGGTTAAAACCTACATTTGGTATCAACGTTTTTTTGGCTTCAAGGCATAGAAAATTTTTGGGGCGAATGTTCGCCCTTTGGCGAAATTAAGGGGTTTTAAATTTTTAGTGGGCGAATATTTTGTATCATAGTACATTTTTACAAATCACCTCAAATAGCCCACCTTATTTTAAGGGAGAGGGTAAAAAAGGTAAATTTAGCCCTTGAAATTAGGAGTTACAACCTTCCATTCGCCCATTTTCAAGAATAGGTTTTATTTAAGTGAATCCATTCGCCCATTTTCAAGAATAGGTTTTATTAAGTGAATCCTATGGGCCAAATACCATATTTATAAAAGAGATATGGTAAATTAATAAAAATATAAATAAATAAATGAGAGGTATGGTAAATAAACAAAACATTTTTTATATTTACTCCATAAGTCTCCTTATATACATGCAAGGGTGTAAACAAATAAAAATATAAGTAAAGTGGAGGTATGGTAAATAAATAAAACGTCTTTTCCTTTTATACTTACTCAAAAGGTATGGTAAATCAATAAAAATATAAATGAAACCTTAGTCCATAACCCTCGTTCTATTTATGTAGGTATGGTAAATAAATAAAACCTTAGTCCATAACCCTCGTTCTATTTATGTGGGCTCAAGAAAGAGGTTTTATTTAAGTTAATCCTATGGGCCAAATACCATATTTGTAAGAGGTATGGTAAATTAATAAAAATACAAATAAATGAGAGGTATAGTAAACAAATAAAATATTTTTTTTATATTTACTCCATAAGTCACGTTATATTTACGAACACTCAAAAATACGTTATAATTTAGGTGAAACCTATGGGCAAAATACTATGGGACAAATACCATGGACTAGATTGTTATTAATACCATGCAAAAAAAACATTATTAACCCTAACATTAGTATTAATAAAAATAAAAATGGCACATGGTATTGACCCATGGTATTCACCAAAATGGCACATGGTATTGACCCATGGTATTCACCTGGAATGTAGCCTATTTAAATGGGGGAATTAAACCTGCATAGATCCATCTTTACTCTGGATCTACTAACCCCTGAGAGGTACCAAATATCGTGATATGCAAACTAGCATAGAGTGAAAAAATATATGGATGTTGTAATTTAATGTATGTTAAACATTTTAGCTTGGTTAAAATAAAA
>APFE031117681.1:0-16107 GCA_000404065.3 Pinus taeda
AGAGCATCCCATATTTTGGTGGAATGTCGGCAACTACTACGTCCATTAGGATTGTCTTGTTGGGAAATTGGACTAGAGACACACAAAGGTCTTTGATTAGGCCTAAACACTTGACTTGACTTGAGTCGAAGGAGAACAAATCTTTGTAGGGTCTTGTGACATCAAGGGTTAGCTTTTCCATTACAGCTTTGGGCATTAGATTGTGTGAGGCACCTGAGTCAAACAGAGCATTATGCAAGATCTTGTCATGTATGTGCAGACTGACATAAAAGGGTGGAACAGATCCATATGTTGATTTTCCATTAACTTCTGGACCAAACAACAGCTCAGGGGTATCATCTAAAACATTTACATCATCCTTGACCTCTAGCATTTGAAGTGAGCTTTGAATTTGTTGCCTATAAACATCATGCTTGGTAAGTTCTGAGAGGGGGATGGATATCTTAAGTTTTCCAATCTCTGCTTCTAAGTTAAATGGTTTTTCCAATGGAATCTTTGTGTTAGCAGTAGCGGATTTCTCCTTTTCAAGAATATTTTCTGTGTTTTCCTTTTGATTATCAGCGTTATGATGAATGACACTTTGTGGTATTTCTGTTTTGGGAAGATTTTTAGGTGTGCTGTTCAAGTCTTCTTTCGAGGAAGAAGGAAGCCGAGGCTGATCAATAGGAGGTTGTATGTCTGTTATGTCCTCTACAGTCACTTGGTGCAGGTTTGGGACAGAAATAGCAGCTTGTTCTGTCATGATAACCTTGCCTTTAATCTTGTTGGGTTGTTTGTTGTCTTTTGTCTTGCTAGGTGCCGGGACATCAATGGTTCTTGTTCTCAGCTTATATTGTTTGTGCACCTCATACAGAACAGAATCATAGCCTTGTTTGAAGTCAAAAGACTCTCCAGACTTAGTCTAAAATTGATTTACATCATGGTAGTCTTGATCTTCTTGAGTGAGAAAAATCTGTTGCTCATCCTTCAAATCTATCAAGTTCATGTGAGTCTCTTCTGTGGGCTCACTAGAAGTGGATGCCTCTGTGTAGTTTTCTTGGAAAGGAGGTCTTATATCACGGTCTGGGCTAGATCTGGCAGCATTTGTGTTTTGAGCTTTCCTGAAATTTGGGTTCCTTGCAGCGTTAGGCTCTTGTCCCTCCCATGATGATTTCCTCTCAACACTTTCCACTCTATCTCCCAGCCTATGCATGCCACTGATAATAGCATCTAGTTTCTGGTCGAAGGCTGAGGGTTCTTCCTTGAAGGTGGTTCTTCTCTCGGTTCTAGCTCTGTTTCTTTTAGCAATTAGGTTTGCCTCCACACTAATAACAACATTTTGCATTTCTGCAAGGCTTTGAGGGGCTCTTTCCCTTAACTGATAAGCCATATCGGGATCAAAACCATCAGGGAATTTGTACAAAGCAAGATCAGGTGGAGGTCTTAAGTTCTGTGGTATTGCATTATAAACATTATTAAACCTTGCACAGTAGTCTAAGACAGTCTCCTAAGGACCTCTTTTGATAGTGTCATATTCAGATAATATGTGCAAGGGGTCTTTCTTTTTCTCCCATTTGTTTATAAATGACTGGTATAAGGCATCTGGGTCTGCTATGGAATTGGCTGGGAGTTCTCTAAACCAAGTCCTGACATCACCTGTCAGAATTTGGACAAAAATCTTCATTCTCACACTATCATTGTCAATCTCATAACTCTCAAAGTAGTCCTGCATTTTATTTGTATGCTGAAGGGGTGTGTAGGCACTTGTGCCATCAAAATAAGTTATTTTAGTCTGGTAATCCTGAGGCATAGCCCCGGGATTAGCAGGTAGCTGTAAAGGTGCATATCTGTTAGCCATATTAACAAGGATAAGTGGAACAACTGGAGCAACTGAGATAATAGGAGTAGTAGTAGTGGTATGTGTAGTGAACAGAGGTGTAGAAACGAGACTTGGAGAAGAGGATGATGAACAAGGGGAAGTAGGGTTTGAATGAAATAAAACTTTGACAGGGGTTGGAACACAGCTTGGCTGAACTGTCTCAGGAATGGTACCGGCAAAATCTTTTTGCTGCTGTTTTTGTCTAAGGATCTTAGGGATTATATTGGGATTTTTGAAAACAGCTGGGGTTTTGGGTCTGGATTCGATCTTGTATAACGTGAATGCTTTTTGGGAGCCAGCTTCTAGCTTGTTTTTTGGGGATTTTTCTAACAATATAGGCTAAACAAAAACTTTCTAAAGGTGAGATCCTTCCTCAGCGGAGCTTCAGACTAGATTTGTGAGATTATCTGAGGAAGTCCCCAGTGGAGTCGCCATTATATTAACACTCAGGTTGTCCCTAAGCTCCTGAAGGGATACAGCCGAGGTAACCACAAACCAATATTTGGTCTACAGGTTCTAGCCTACCTGCAATCAGAGAGGGCTCTCTCTTAATGATTTTGTTGATGATGATTTTAGGTTAGCTATCGGGTTCAAAGGGTTTTGTGTTTGGTGGTACGAAGGATGATGCTTTCAAACAGAGAGGCATGCATAGTGTGATAAGTTCAAACCATTTGGCATGGAGTCAAGGAGTAGGACTACTGGTGCGTTTTCTTGGTCACAAGAGGAAAATGGAGCAAGGTAGCTACACATAAAAAAACCTTCAAGCTAAAAGAGATGAAATGAAATATAAGGAATGAGAGGCAATTAAGAATCTCTCACTCAACTTAACAGAGGGAAGGAAAATGAGCTCTATCTAGGGGCAGTTAAGAATCCCTGGATAACTGACATACATGGGTGAATTAGGGAAAATATGAGCCAAAAGGAATTCACATTTATATCTAATTCAGAGGAAAACATATAGAAAAAACATAAATTGAGCATAGAGTGCAATTAAGCAAAGTCTAGGCTATTCATTTTTCCTGTTATTTAGACAATGATATGATAGCAGTTAAACATATATAATGAAATATAATGAAGAAACACTTATTGTTCCATGTAGCAGCACAAAAATTCCATAGTCACTCTTCAACCATTTATACGCAGCAAACAGTCATTGCTCCAATCCTTTCAGCAGTCTTTGATTATAGAAAGTATCATATATACAGTGCGAGTCTCCCCTGGATCGGATCAGCCAACTAAAAACCACCCCTATTCCATTGTTTAGGGCTCTCTTTATAGTGAAAATATCTAAGAGTATTTATTACAGCATATCTTAAATCGATCTGAAGGAATTGAGTGCTTTAATTCATCTTATCTTGAAGTAAATGCATGAAATATTTATCTCAGTGCCGCGTTGGGGCAGCTGCTTCAAAATGAGTAGGAATGTATTCTTTGCTGTTATGCATTCGCCATTTATCATAACTGTGCATTGGTCTCTGCTCCACTGCTCCTGAGTGGCTTTGATGTGCAGTAACTGTGATTTGAGAGGCGTTAAATGGCTTTTACTGTTTCTTTGACTTGCTGGGGGCTCTTTAATGCTTTATCAGTTTCGAGCATTGAGAAGATATTTGCTGATACACTTTGCCGCAACACTGATACACTTTACCGCAACACTGATACACTTTGACATGAGTTTTGGCTTGTTTCTGCTTCTGATACTCTTTTAAAATGCTAAATCGCCCTTTTTCTGCCCTTTCGACGTAAAAACGACTGCTGAAGAAAAAGATTCCCCATTTTGGCCTATTTCCTGTAGCAATGCGCGATTAGCGCTAAGCGCTAATCGCGCATCGAAAATTGCCTCAGATTTTGAATCCGGGCTTCCTAAGCAGCGATTTCGCCTTTGCATGCTTTTCTTTCAGCGGATGACGTCAGCATGACATCAGCGGTGGGACCCGTACGGTGGGTGACGTGGCAGGGGAAAAAATCCCATCCCCAGACGCTAATCATCGACAGGTTTGAAAGGGAACAGACCTCGCCCTCCGTAGATCTAGGGCGCGGGCAATCGGACGGATGGCAGAACAGAGAAGGCGGTAGAAGGATAAGGGATCGGGCCTATATAATATATATATATATATATATATATATATATATATAAATATAATATATAATGACATGTTCATATGAAACGCCGATCGCCGATATGCGATCTGCAACAGACCATCGGCAATGAACCATATCGGCAACGCACATGCATGCTTTGTTTTATCATAGCGATACGCCGATCGGCAAAATCGCTGTCGGCCAAACCAATTGGGGGCACACTTTATGCGTTGTTTTGATACACGACCCCCCTCCTGATTGCGATATCGCATCAGAGGGGGTCCAATAGAACCTTTTTGCAATCGGAGCAAGGCCCAAGGTAAGTGATGAGGGTTTTATGATCGGAAGTATAATTTTTTGATGTTTGAAGGGATTTCAAGGCATGGGAAGGGGTTCGATATGCCTAAGAAGATGGTTTGAGGGGGGAAATGAGGGTTCTTGCTGAGTTTCAAATAAACTTAGCAATTCCCAAGTGTACTTATGGTTATATTTCAACCATGGGGAGGGGATAAGTATATAGGGGAGTTATTAACATATTTTTAGTAGGGAAGGGGAGATAGATAGGGAGTTACATATTTAGAGTTAGTAGTTAATATGAATTGTTACAAGAAAGCGCTCAGTGTATAACTCTTAGGCTATAAAGGGGAAATAGGACTTATAGAGGAAGTATGAACATTCCTTGAGTAAAGCAGACCTTTACCAAGGCTACTAATATGAAGAATGATGAATCTGAGAGGTATCAAGCAGATCTTGACCTCTTTGAGGGAAGTTAGTGAGTGATTTGGGGAAGAGGAAGAAAGGGGAAGTTAGACATGCTTCGCTTGAAAATGGAAAATTGCCTCCAACTTGTGATCTGAATAGATATGACACTTTGAAAACTTGAAATGGATCACATAGCTTGATTTCTGCAACCACAAAGCTACTTACCCAGCCTACTTACCTAGCATTTTTTCTTCTTTTGGTTTGGGTGCACTTGAACTTGCAGACCCTGACTATCCTTTTTCTTTTGACTGCCCTCCTATCTACATCTACACTTATTTCGTCCAAGGGCTCAGATTAGGCTGTTGAGCACCCTTGCTTCTCTACCTATCTAAGAATCTGCCAAGGTTAAGCTGTTTGGACAGATAATGATTATCTATATTCTACAACAGGAAATTGAAACCTAGGGAGACCAAGATTAAATTGTTTGGACCTCCCTTTAACTGAAAATTCTTCAAAAATGGAATAACACATCAAAATTGGAACACAACAGTGGCATTTAGACTAGCACACTCTCATGGCATCCTTCTTTGGCCTCTGTAGCAAATATGGAACATTGCAGCATGCAAAGTATGACATATTTGGCATGTAAAAATGTCAATCATGAAAGATGAGTAACTTGCTGTAGCAGGAGGCTAACAGATGGGTGCAACAGTTCCATGGTTCCTGAAAGTGGAGCTGAAAATCTAGTGGTCTCTGGAGAGAAGACCTTGCTATGGCATCAAAGGTTGGAGAGAAGGGCCTTCGAATAATTCATGGTAAACGTATGGTAGAAGGTATGAGTAATAGCTCTCTAGATTTTGATTTCTATGAAAATTGTGTATACGAGAAGCAGAGTCGCATGAGTTTCTCCTCTAGTGGTAAAAGGGAAAAATAGATATTAGAGCTTGTGCATAGTGATGTGTTTGGACCTGTGAAGGTTCCATCACTGGGTAAGTCTGTGTACTATGTATCATTTATAGATGACTTCTCAAGGACTTCATGGATATATTTCCTTAAGAAGAAATCTGAAGTCTTTGACAGGTTTAAAGAATTTAAGGATCTGGTGGAAAACCAGATAGAGAAGAAGATAAAGGTGCTGGGGATAGATAATGGTGGAGATTTTTGCAGTAAGGAATTTGAAGAATTTTGTAAGTGTGGTATAGCATGGCAGAAGACTACTCCATATACACCTCAACAAAATGGAGTTGCAGAAACAATGAACAAGACGTTGATGGAAAGGGCAAGAAGCATGCTCATTGGTGCCTGGTTAGGACAAGAATTCTGGGTAGAGGCAGTGGAGACAGCATGTTACCTGGTCAACAGATCACCTTCATCAGCGTTGGAGGATAAGACTCCATAAGAGGTATGGATTGGTAAGTCTCTTTCACATCTGAGGGTATTTGGATGTGATGCATATGTACATGTTCTAAAGGAGAAACGAACCAAGTTGGATAGTAAATCTAAAAAGTGCATCTTTATTGGGTATAAGTATGGTTTAAAGGGTTATAAGCTTTGGAACCCAACAAACAAGGAAGGTTGTGTACAGCCGAGATGTGGTGTTCAGAGAGGTGAAAGATGTTATTAAACATGAAGTCCAACCAAAAGAACCTGAGAAGATAGAGATTGAACTAAAGGAGGAAGAATCAGACTCTATAGCAGAGGAGGAATCACAAGACAAAGAGCCACAAACTCTGGGTGTGAGAAGATCAGCTTGAGAAAGAAGGAAACTAGAAAGGTATAGTCCATCTGCTTTTTGTTCCAATTTTTCTTTATCTCTTACTGATGATGATCCTAGAACAGTGAAGGAAGCAGTAGATTCAGAGGATGGAAAACTCTGGAAAGAGGCCATGGTTGATGAAATGTCATCTTTGCACAAAAATGAGGCTTGGGATCTGGTGGAGTTTCCAGTTGGAAGGAAACCCATTGGAAGCAAATGGGTGTTCAAGAAGAAGGCAAATGTAGAAGGAAAGGTGGAGAAATACAAAGCTCAATTGGTAGCAAAAGGTTATTCTCAAGTGTCGGGAATTGATTTTGGTGATATTTTTTCTCCTGTTGCCAAGGTAACTTCTATTAGGTTACTTTTATTTGTTGCTGCTGGTTTTGATTTTGAGGTAGAACAGATGGATGTGAAGACAAAATTTCTTCATGGGGATCTAGAAGAGGAGATCTACATGAAGCAACCTGAAGGATTTGCAGTGAAGGGTAAGAAATAACTGGTATGCAAGTTAAAGAAGTCTTTATATGGGTTAAAACAGTCACCAAGGATGTGGTATCAGAAATTTGATACATTTATACGAGGACTTGGCTTCACCAGAAGCAAAGCAGCTCACTGTGTGTATTTTAAATTAATTGGTGACCTTGTTATTTATCTAGTCTTATATGTGGATGATATGTTGTTGGTTGGAAATGACAAAGAAATTAACCAAGATTTGAAGACCCAATTGTCCTCAAAATTTGACATGAAAGATCTTGGTGCTGCAAACTATATTTTGGGCATGGAAATTAAAAGAGATTAGGCAAAGAGGAAGCTTTGGTTAAACCAGAGGAAGTATGTCGAGACAATACTGTAGAGGTTTAATATGAAGGATAGTAAAACAGTGAATGTTCCTATTCCTGTAGGTGTAAAGTTATCTGCTGAATAGTGTCCCAAGACACAAGAAGAAGAATATGATATGTCTCGTGTTCCATATGCAAGTGCAATCGGTAGCCTGATGTATGCAATGGTCTATACTAGACCAAAAATTGCACATGTAGTGGGAGTATTGAGAAGGTTTATATCAAAACCAGGGAAGGAGCATTGGACAACAGTGAAGCGGGTTTTCAGGTATTTGCGTGGCACTAGTGATTATGGTTTGTGCTACCAAGGAATACTAGGATTGGACAGAGTATTGGATATTCATGGCTTTGTTGATGCAGACTAGGCTGGAGATCTAGATCAGAGAAGATCTATAAGTGGGTATGTGTTTAACCTATTTGGAGGTGTAGTTAGTTGGATGAGTAAGAAACAATCTATAGTGGCACTATCAACTACATAGGCAGAATACATGGCAGCCACTCATGCAAGCAAGGAAGCATTTCGGTTGCAGAGATTGTGTTCAAGTATGTGGTTAGTACAGGGAGCTATAAGGATAGATTGGGATAGCTAAAGTACAATTTTCTTGGCAAAGAACCCTACTCATCATTCTAAGACAATGCACATTTATGTTCAGTATCACTTTGTGAGGGATATGATAGAAGACAAAAAGGTGTTGCTGGTAAAGGTGGACACTTTGAAGAATATTGCAGATGCATTGAAAAAATTTGTGAACTCTGAGAAGTTCTCCTGGTGTAGAGAAACAATGGGTGTTTCAGGGCTGGAAAAATGACTAAGCTCTCTTGTGGCCCCCTGTGGAAAGAAAACAACAAGTGGGAGAATGTTGGGTTGTGTTATATTCTTTCCACAACTAACTGACATAGTGAACTATGGGGTTAGAGGGAGGGCAGAGTCCCCCCTTCGTTGCGCTGATTGTGTAGCGAGGGGGTCACAAGGGGTTTGGGGGGGGCTAGGTAGCCCCCCTCTATGGGGTCTAGGGCAGTGCCCGGGAAATTTTTTTTGGACCCTATATTAGGTTAGGCAAACATACCTATGGTTTTTAGTCCATGGTTTTTTGGACACGATGGTTTTCGGTCCCTGGTATTGGATGATTCGGCATGCATAAATATGTATTGTAACATTGAAAGGAATATAATGAAAAATCAAGATGGTAGTCTCGATTTTGGGATCCAGGGGAAAATCTTTGTGTATATGTGTTTTATGTGTTATGCTCTTGCATTCTTTATTTTCATGTTTTATAATTTGTATGCAGGTAATTTCTGTACAGGGTTAAAACCTACACTTTGTTGAGCATTGCATACCTTGGTCAATGCATTTTCAAGCACTTTGTTGAATGCCTCCACTGTCCCATTAGCTTGTGGGTGATAAGGTGTGCTCTTTTGGTGATACACCTAAAATTCCTCCATTAGTGCACTGATCGCCTCATTCAAAAAGTGCATACCACAATCGCTCATCAAGATCTTTAGACACCCAAAGCACATTAGTACATGCCTAAATAGAAACTTCATGGAAGCCATTCCCATGAAATCTTTCACTGGTTGCGCTTCTGCCCAACGAGTCAATTACTTTGTCGCAATGATAATGTACATCGTGCCTATTTTTCCTTGGGTCTGAATAGGTCCTACAAAATCTATTGCCCACTTTTCGAAGGGTTACAATGTTACTTGTGGATTCAAAGGAATTTCAACCCTCTGCGATGGCCTACCTATCTTCTGACATACATCACATGCCTTGCAATATGCTTTTGAATCCTGATAAAGGGTTGGCCACACAACCCGGCGCGTAGAATCCTCTGCGCAGTTTCTCTTCCTACATAATTTCCTCCCGCGGCACCCCCATGAGTATTCGTGAGGATGCTGCTTCATTCAAACTTAGGTACATACCTTTGTAGTACTTCATCATTCCCCATTTTGTATATATGCCCAACAATGACAGAGAAGTTTGTCACGTGCACCACTAATTTCTTCTTTTATTGGACAGAGTATCATTCCAGGATAGTTCAAGTTGTTAGGAAGTGTATTATATCCTCAAAATGTCCATCTGCGATGCACACAGGAAAGAGTTGCACATCAGGTAATCCTTCCTCCAAACTAGTAGGTTCCTCCTCTATCTCGATGCGCGACAGGTGGTCAGGTGCTCTGTTCAATTGTCCAAGCTTTACCACAACTTCAAAATCATATTCTTGGAACAATAAAATCTATTTGCAAATTCGCCCCCCCAACACAAGCTTATTGACTAGGTACTTTAGCATGGAGTGATCCATATACATCTTAAAGTGACCTCCTAGAAATTAGTGTCGATACTTCTGGAGCGCATACACCATAGCTAGCTCCTCATGCTCAGTGGTAGAATAGTTATTCTCTGCTTGGCCAACTATGCATGCGGATCATTATGCTCATAATACTTGTCTGTCAGTCGCATCTTAGGTTTCCCAAATTATGCTCGCATCATTCTCCTACATTCGCACTAATCATCAAAGCTTCCTCTGTGCGTACCCCACCATCTTGCGTGTGTAGCACACAGTACCCAGTCCAAGGCCTAGAAGCGTTTCTTTTCTAGCACCTCCCTTTCAAATGCATCTAGGAAGGTATCTACCTCAATTAGACATCATAAGTAGGTAGATTTCTTACTTCTGTCGACATGTAGTGCAGCGACCAGGTCATCATGTTGCAATTCAACGTAGTTACCTCATGTAACTGATTCTGCCAACATTCTATTTCTTCTTCAGAATCCGAAGTGTAGGAACTCTCGTACTCCCATGTAATCTACCCATTCGCGATGGGATGCATGTAGTCTTGGTCTCCTGTTGTTATCTTATAGATGCAGTCCAGATCATCATCACTTTCATAGTCGCAGACTGGTTTCGTATATCATGATCCCTCAGCAGGATCTAGGGGTAGTATTACACATTGATTTCTTTAGAAAGATCATCTTTCATTTCTTCAGATTAATTATTCCATTCATATCAGTAGCCCATTCAATTCCCAAGAGCGCAGGGTAGGGATTGTTGTCATCAACAATCTCTATTACTTCAAAATATGCTAGTGCGCTTGCTCCCTCAATATGCATGGTCACTCCCTACATTCATCCCATGGGTATGATTTTCTACTAATTCACCATCCTTAGCTGAATCAGAGACCATTGCATCGCAGGTCGCCCCATTCACTTCCATGTCTGTTTCAGTAAAACATTCACATTTGATCCCAAATCCAGAACGACTTGATCCATCTCATATTCTCTGATCTTCCCAGTCAGTTTCATTTCATGCCCCATCCTTGTATTATGCTTTTTTATCTTACAGACTACTCGTGGTTCACCTTGTGTAGTCCCAACACATCTATTGATAACTTCTTGTAACCCTTTCACAACCTTACTGTCGCGCACTAACTTCATACAGGTTTCCAGGAAAGTAGTGAGCATAGAGGGGTCCATCTCTGGCTTAGGCTTATCTTTGCTTCCTGAAGTGGAGGCCTCAATGAAGCTCTTCTTAGCTTCCATGAAGGCTTCCCGAGTGCACTCCAAATCAAACTCAGCCTCTTTCATCGGAGCCTTGCGAACCCATATACTATCTTCTGGTTGTTTCTTCTTGTCATCTCCTATCATGATTCCACTTCGAAGCACTATATTTACGTTCAGATCTTCCTCATGTGGCTTAGACCTCATCATCTACAGGTTCTGAGGTGAGGGAGGTGGTACCGCCCCTTTGTCATGTATTTTGGCTATCAACATAGGACAATCTTTTGTTTCATGATAAAACAATGTGCAATACTTGCACGATGGGCATGTTTGATTAGTGCAATCATGGGCATTGAGTCCTGGCCCTCTGCAATTGTATAAAATCAATTGTCTATGACCTCTACCAAGTCCTCCTCTGCCTCGGCCTCATCCGCGCCCCTGAAATCCTGTCTGCGCCATCCCACATTCTGGTCAAGGGGCTGCATTTCAGCATGAACTCAGTAGGTGGGCATTATATTCATCATCAATTCATAGCTCCTGCAAGTATGCTCATCATGTCCCATCGAACTACAAAAGTTGTAGAACAACTTTTACGGAGTTTGCGTATACTTTTTTAACAAGTGGCAATTATCCGTGGCATGTTTTCCAGCTATTTGATAGATAGCACACCACAAAGTAGGCATTGCGCTAGGTCTTGCTTGAGCTTCCAGCCTTAAAGGCATCGGTCCTCCTCTTGCAAGGTAATTTGTAAATACTGAGTAGTGGTCTTTGTCATGACCTTGACTCTTGCATTTCACACACCATACTTCTTCGTGTACCTCTGGACGAACCATTCTATCCTGCTTCAAGCTTTGCATCTCAAGGCACCGATTCTTCAGCTATGCATGGATCTGCTGAACTCCTAGATTAGGATCTTACATCGGGGTCTCATGTAGTCTCATGGAAATCTCTGAGGCCTCTACCTGAGTTGTTATCTTCTGTTGCGACATCGCACTCCTTAGGTGTGGTAGTAGTGACGTCACAAACCACTCGTGATGTTGTCCATCTGTCAAATTCATGTTGGCTTCACAGATTGTACATTTTAGCCTCCGATCTAGTTCCCAAGGCATCTCACTTGGTAGCATCTTGATCTCTTTGAATCCCACAATTGACTGTGCTTTAGATTTAGGGCTGCTAAATTCCTTATTTAGTGCTTCTTCAATGTCCGCTACTCTAGCATTCGGGTTATCGATGGAGTACTTAATATACTAGGTTAGCGTGTGATCTTGCAGAGCACTAACCAATGTTGCTTTCTTTATATGGTCATTTGTAACACCTTGAGATTCCCATACAGCCCTTACAATGAACTAGAATTGGTTTGGGTCCTCATTTCCCAAGCCTTTGAACAAAGGAAACTTCACTGTGTTTGCCATACTAAATCATGGTGGAGGTGAAGGTGGTACAGATGAAGTTGGAGGCGATGGAGATGAAGTCGCTGGTGTTGTGGGCGGAGGTGGAATTCACCGAAATCCTTGTCTTATCAAATGAATAGCACTTCACGGAGAGACCTTTGTGATCCCGTCTTTGTCCCCTCGCATAGGAGAAATTAAGGGGCTATGCTCTGAACCCTTATTTCCTTCGTTTCTATAAACCTTTCCACTTCGCGTAGCCCCAAACATCAAGGTAGCTACATAACCCATTTTTCTCACAACAACATTTTAATCCAAGTATTCAAAGATTTTATGTACTTACCTCGCGGTCCTTTGAAAAAGCATCACTCTGCCTCTCTATAACTGGCTGAGTTATCAACCAAGAACTCAATAACAAATCCTCCTATGATGCGATCGAGCCAATGACCGATGATGCACACGATCTTATCCTCTGATGCTTCCAACCTTTGCACTAGCTCTGGGGTCCACACAAATGAAATGTCAAGTTTCCATCTTCCTTGGCTATCTTCTAGCTTCGCAATCCCCTCGTATAACTCAGTAGGGAAGGATGCGAAAAATATTTCATGGATCTCCGTATATAGGTACCTGTTCTTTTGACAGTTGCGGGTTTTTATTTTCCTATGCCACAAACTCATGAATCCTCCTGTCCAACCAACCTTCGATTTTTTTCTTAGTTGGATTCCAGCGATACGACATCACACATCTCTTATGAAAATTCCAGTCCTCACAACAAATCCTTTTGTTGGCTTGAGCAAGCCTGACCTAGGTTCAATGTTAGTTAGCCAAACAAACCCTACACTACTGGCACTTTCCACATTAGCCCATGGAGTGCGGACTGAAGTCTCACTCGAAGTAGTATGGGGAGATGCTGGAACTAAGTTTCTGCACCTTTGAGATGGTTCTGATGTCGGTTTATTCCAACTATACCTACCTTCACATAGGTTGCTTATCCCTCTGTTCTACCCTTAAGTACCTTCATAAAATGTTACAATTGACTTCCACACAGCCCTAACTAGGGTCTGAAGTCCTTTCGTGCTGCTAGGGCAGCGAACTGTGATATCTCCCAAACTGGGCCAAGTATCTTACTTATCTTATTAACATATCTTAGTTAGCTTCGTGTAAATATATTTTCTTACATGTGTTCACTTAACAAACACATTTACGTATATTCGCATGTCATATAAGCAATAGAAGTGAAATTCATACCCGATATAAAAGATGCATAAACAAGAACTAAAGATGCAAAAATTATAGAATACTTCTCTTTATTGATAATTCTAGATGATTACAGACTCGACTCGCCCTGCACACTCAGCTGTAGGGGTCCACACACTCAATTGCAGACTACTAGGCCTCTACGCACTTAGCTGCAGAGTCTCTACCTATGCTACGATCCAAGACTTAGATCTTTTACAAACAACATTACATTATAAAAATAAGGGTGGACAACTCTATGACTCTTTAACATCTATGTGCTCCATGACTACAAAATGCGGAGTCTTTACATTTGGATTACAAAATTAGACCAAAATATAGCCTTTTAGCCCCAAAAGTGCCCTTGGGGTATCCCACACCCAACAACAGGAAGGGCAGTCCAGTGGAAAAATGGTGAAAAACACCTGTTTTGGAATATGAAAAGAGCCATTGACCTCACCACACCTCAACCAACACCCTTGATGACCATATCACCCTTGTATCCATCAGAAAAAATGAAGTTAGAAAATACAAAAAAGGGAGAAGAAAAATACATCAAAAAGGGGCATGCCAACAACAACCTAGCTCACCTTCCACTCCATAAACACATCTTCCACTCATTCCAATACCCATTCAACTTCATAGCAGAAAAAAGATGTGAAAATTCAAGAAAAAGACAACTAGAAGACATCTTGTAGACATCCTATAGGAAATCTTGTAGCAACCTATTTGACAAAAAAGGCCACTGCAACTCCAACCCACCATCACCATAAGGAAAATGGGAATAAGGAAGCTATTCCAGAGCTCAGAAACAACAAGAAGCCCAGCAGCAACAAAAGCCAACACCTATACATCATCAAAGGAACAAATCATCAACAAAAGAAGAAGAAAAAACATAGTTGAAGAATATGTAACTAGGTTAAGAACAACAAATTGATGCCTCTCTAGCATGCATCAGCAAAGGAAAAGGACCAAAAGGTATGTCATATCACCAATACTCCCTCATAGGTACAAATATGATTAAACTATAGGAATATGCAGGAAGTTGATTTTATAAGCAAAGGTGGCCAATTAACTTGGCCACCCTTGGTAAGATAATAAGAAGAAAAAGGATTAGTCAACTGCACACGTGGCAAGGTCACATAAAAAAAAGGGGAATGTATAAAATAAGTGGTTATGCTATAGAGAATAAAAGTGGGAGATGATTATGAGGAAAGGTGATATGATGAACGTGTAGTGGGACCAACAGTCCAAAAGTAGGTTCTCATACTTGGCCAACCATCACATCACCCAACGAAATCATCCACAAATAGAAATAATCACTGATTCCCATGCGAAGTATTGGTTATTTCGAAAATATGAATGCATAGGCAACCTCGAGGAGTCATCAAAGGAAAAAGTTTCTCTCGGCCTCCCTACAGTGAGCACCTATAGGAAATAGTCAGCACCTACAGAAAACAACAACACCTACTGGAAACTACTACAAAGTTATAGGGTACAGGGAAAATTATCACAAAGAGTTGTAAGAGGACACCGAGGGCCATCAATTCAATAGTTCTCATCATCATATCATAGCAAAGGGAGGTAAGTTCCATACCTTATGTGTTTCTCATTTGTAGAGAAAAAGAAGAAGAAATCCTCATTTCTTCTAAGTATTTGGAGTACGCATAAAGGTAGACAAATTTCTGTGAACATGAATGAAGGATAAACTTTGAAACCTCATCACCTACCAAAGATCTTAAACTATAGCCACCCAAACCTCATTCAAACAAAAATTGCGAGAAAAATATGGCAGGAGGTTTCAATAAAAGAGAGCCCACTAGCACAACTAGAATACACCAGCATCCTCCTATGGTATAAATATTTACAAGGCATTAATGGATGGGGTTCTTTGAGCTACTGAGGGGATACAATGATGATGTGGCTAGGGAATTTGTAATGTCACTCATACCTCTTGCTAGAGCTAGTGTCACTATTGTACTGAATGGTTTTCCACTAGAAATTACCCCTAAAAGTATTTTTAGGATAACTACACTCCCCCCTAGGGTTGAAGTGGAGAAAAGAGGACAAGACTAACATCACTCTTGCCAAGAAGGGTTTTTTCTTGGAAGGAGAAGAACCAATTGAAGACAAAAATGGGGTTAGAAGGGAAAGAATTCCATATTCTTGGAATGAAGTAAGTTATAACATCATCAAGTATGTTTCTTGTCAAGGTAGATACAATGTAGTGTATAGGTACAACTTTAGACTCCTGCATGAGCTAAGATTTGGAGAGCAGTCACCTTCCCATAAAAAACTTAGTGTACCTTATTTTCTGTTACAATCAATAATATACATGAGAATCAAGGTACAAGAAGTGAAACATCAACATCTAGCACATCTTAGGTTGATCAAACTCATCCTGGAAGATGCTCTAAACAATTTAAGAATCCCTATTGCATGGTCAATATTTGCAGATTGGCATGAAGAAGGTGCAATTAGAGTGATTGAGTATGATAGAAGCACTACTCCTAGTGAAGGAAAAGAAGAAAAACAGGATGAAAAAGAAGAAGAAAGAGAGGATGAAAAAGAGGATGAAGTACAGAAGGGTGAACAAAATTCTAAAAAATAGAGCAAGGAAGAAGAAGAATCACCAAGGGTGTCTCCAGAGCCTACAGAGAAGGAGGAAATAGTTTCTATAACTGCCCTAAGTACACCTGTCAAATCAAAAGGGAAAAGACAGAGGAATACCCCCCTTTACTTCAGAACAAGGAAGA
>APFE031117682.1:3373-32344 GCA_000404065.3 Pinus taeda
CGACTGGCCCACTCTCATTTGATTCGGTTCAGTTAGACCTTCCTTGCAGCTAGCCCAAGCATCCCGCAATCAACCTTCCACTACTTTGCAGAGGAGGATTGAAGAGCTAGAAAAGTGAGGTGAGCTGAGGGAGATAGCCAAGGGAATAGGTGTTAGACTAGGTGTTGGAATAGGTACCTTTATTGTGAGACGAGACCGTTAGCTTCCCAGCATAGGCTATCCTCGGCAAAGACTCCTGTATGACTCCTGGGCACGGACTAGACTTCATTTATGCACCGACTAGAGCTTCATGCCCTGAGTATATATATATTTTATGAGTATAGATTGTTCTATCTAGCACTGCCCGTAGCTTCTAGGCACCGACTGTATCCAGCCCAACCCGGTATCCCAACTGAGTATCCAAGTCAAGTATCCGAAGTAACCCATCCCAGCTATTACTGGCATACCTATCCCAGCTATTACTGGCATCAACTCTTGGGACTCCTCCTGACATCCAGCTTAGTTAATCAATAAATCAAGGCAGTGTGTCCAGCCCCCCCCTTTTTCCTTCCTCATATCTCGGTTGAAGACTAACAAAATCCTAACAGCATAAGACTCCTGGTAGGCAGCAGACTCATGGTTGGCATAATCCAAACGGCATAAAATCCTAATCATTCTCCAGCTCCTAAACAAAACATCGGTTGGACTCTGCTCTTCAAATGTTGAATCAACATAAGACGACACTGGTTAAAGGCTCTTGGCTCAAAGTTGGTTGAAGGGTAAAGGCCCGGAGGGACTCGATTGAGGTTACGAAATTGAGGATGCTTAAGTAGGCTCGACTGATGTGGACAAGCGGGTCAACCTGATGGCGGCATTGTGAATCAACGAGAAAGAAAAGAAATCACTTGTTGGAATTGGCTGGCTAAAGGTGAAAGGTTACAGGCATCCATCATCTGTTGGACCTGTTTAGGCTTCTGGTTCCTGGTTACGGGCTTATTCCTTCTGTGGGACTTGTTGCTTCTGGTGATGAATACATCAAACAGGCTAAGGCATCAAGGTCCTGTCAAAAGGCATCTGGTGATAGGTCAAAGGCTAAGAGTGAAAGGTCTCTGTTTCACTTGATGTATTTGGTGAGGCTGGTGGTTGAGGGACAAAAGGCATTTCGAGAGAGAGCTAGTTGTTCCAGGTCCAGATCCAGATAGACACCCAGCAGCAGTAGCAACTACAGTCTCTCTCGTTGACTTATCTGGCCCATATGACTCCCACTTCAGTCCCTCCGTATTCACCAACCGTCAAGTCTATTGCGTAAGGTTGAGATTCTGTTGATAAAGGGTTTGCAGTGACTCTCTATAATTCTATCTTCTCCTTCCCAAAAGAAAACTAAGGTGGAGGTATGGTGAAGGGGGTATGCTTTCAAATCAACGTAAGTAACACAACGTTGTATATCGTTCTTGGAGTAATGGCTTGTGCTAGTTTAGCTACGGTTCGTCCAACTGTTTGACATTCCTCAACAGGTCATCCCTCTGATTATCCTACAGTCCCTAGTCAAACAGGTTGTCCTACAGGTCGTCCAACTGGTCCAACTTCCCATACAGGTCCTACAGGTCGTCATCCCACTGATTGTACTACTGCTCCTTTTCTACTTCCACTACTCAATCAAAGAATATGTCCACCTCTTATTTCCTGAGGTTGGGGTCCTCGAGGCTTCTAAGACAAAGACTGCTTGACTCTATGGACATCGGTGGTTTTATAGGGTTACTTTTAGGGTCAGACTCCAAATCCATCTGGCCGTGCCATCCGTGCAGTTGTGGTCTCTTTCTATTTCTGAAGAAGGTACAGATCCGTGCGTTTGTAGTATGAGGTCGGTCAAAAAAGAAAGGAGAAATACAATGATTGGGGCTGTCGTCCTACTCATTATGGTTTGGGGGTCGCTCATCAACTACGTGGATTTGCATCGACATTTAGTCAACCCTAGAGAGAGGCGGTTAACCCTTACTCTCTGCCTTACCAAGCAATAAGGAGGGAGTGAATGAAGGACTATCGAGGGAAGTGGGAAAGCATGGGCAATATAGTAATTAACAACTTTCCCGCCGGGGGTTCAGGATGGATTAGTCGGACAAGATAACAAGAAGGTCTTACCGAGCGAGGGATTGAAGCCATCCTGCATAGGGATTGAAGCTTAACAATTGGATAGTTGGCCCTACCTTCATCCAACTGCTTCGAAGGCAACAAGTAACAAAGGGCTGTCTTGCCTCCCGTCCTAGCCGGGTGAGAAAGGATGGGGTAGAAGAAGAGAGATTGTTCTAGTTATCCATCCTTGGGTAGGGAATACCATCACCTCACCTTTAGGAAATAACGTTGAATCCCAGTCAGTCAGGTCGGTCTAATCGGAATTCCCCTGTAGTTGTTCAACCGATCGCTCATCTACGTAATCTAGTTGGATGCCACCCTCGGATGGGACAATCGGATGGGAGGCCCATAGACTATCTTCAACGAGTTCAAGCATTACCGGATCAAGTAGTTGATGGAGGAAGGAAAGGAAGAGCTTCTTTATGCACCTCCGCCTCTTATCTCCATCGCTGACCCAACTATTGAATCGAATTCTGGATCTGCTTTATATTAGCAGCGGCCTCTTTGAATATCTTGGCGGTCTTTTTGACTCTCTCTATGCTCGATGCTACTATCAACTTATGAAACATGGCTATAGCTGCTTCCTTTGCTCTAGGGCTACTGGTCTTTGCTCCCACCCGCACTTGACTGGCGACGCTTAGGCTGCTAGAGATATAACTGGAGCTTGCTTTAGACCGGGAAAGTGGAAGTTGCACGATATCTAATCCTAGCTAGCATGTTAACTGGCAATGCTTAAGCTGTAATAAAGTAACCTGGGGTTTGTGTCCTGGCTAAGCTGCTGATGCGGTTGGAGAGAGACCTGTTGATGGCTTGTTCTCTTGCAGGCTTTCTGAACAATGAATTGATTTAGACGAAATGGCACTTTGACTATATCGATGACCCATATCTCATTGAGTGGGATAAACGGACCATACTTAGAAGTTGTCTTGACAGATTTACGCCTTTATAACTGGCTGGATTCTGTCTTGCTAGCTTGCTGGGGTGGGTCAAATGCTTGCTAAGTCAAGTACTGGTCTTTTTTGCTGGTATGGTTGGACAGGGTAGCAACGCCATCTTTCATTAGGGAATTTACCATATATCCTCACCCTTCTAAGGCAGGAAACAGAAGGGTAGTTCTTTAAGGTTATCCCACACTTCAGGTTATCCCAAACACCACCCAACCAACCGGAAAAAGGGGTGCGCAGATTAAGGTTATCCCAAAAGTGATTGACCATTATCCCTAACTTGGCTGGATTTCAATGTCCCGAACGGCTTATCAGGGTGTCAACGCTCACTATTCATATAGTGAGGGCATTCGCGTGCGTTCTATGGCCGCTTAAGCTCCCTTAAAGTAGCTACGATTGGTCATTTGTAACGGAGTCGCTCTAAAGACCTAATAAAGGCGAGGACAGGTTTGACTCTAAAAATGACCAATTCAAAGCCCAGATTCATGCAGATCCGCAGACTAACCATAATATTGTATACAAAGAGATATGATTGATAGAGATTACTAGGTCCTTTTACCAGCCGGGCTGGGTCCGTTATTATTATTACGTTGGTTGTATAATCTATAGAAAAGGGTATCCCCAGTGTCCCTCTACGACATGGACTCAGTGAGATTGAATCCGGAAGAAATGTAGCGTGTGGGAATAAACCCGTTACCTACTGACATTCCCTGCGCTAATTCCACCGAATTATGGATCTACCCCCACACCCATTACAAAGGTCGTGTGGATTATTGAGGAAAGTCATTCGAGTGTGGTGACCTAACCTTTCGAGTGACCTATCGAAGGAGTGACCTAACCTTGTGTACGGAAGGAAAACGATGGCGAGAACGATCCCTTAAAGTCTCTGTCTCTCGGTCGGGTATGTCTCTACTGGCTTTAGTGTGCCTAAGACGTGTAGGGATACGATGGCCCACGACTTTCAGGGAGCGGGATGGCCCACAGAGAATAAATATCTTTCCTGGCAGGCCGAATATAATGGATAAGGCAGGTTGGCTCGCATGATCGCATGCATCTAGAAAGACAGAAGATAAGGCCGAGAGAGACTCACTCAACTCAGGTAAGACCAAATAATAGAGAAGAAGGCCTGAGTTAGCGAGTCAAAAAGAAAGACACCACAAACAAATAGGGCCATGCCCCCAGCTGATTACACTTCGCTAACGAACTCACTAAGTCAAATTAGGTTGATCACCCCTCACCCACTTCGTTAATAGGGGGAAGTCCTGGTTATAATAAAA
The DNA here is from genome assembly GCA_000404065.3 of Pinus taeda. Lineage (NCBI taxonomy): Eukaryota > Viridiplantae > Streptophyta > Pinopsida > Pinales > Pinaceae > Pinus > Pinus taeda. The sequence goes on from APFE031117682.1 coordinate 7,704, forward strand.
TACATATGCTTCCAGGCTGGCAAGCATAATTGCATATATAATAGAAATGCCACTCAGCTAGAAAGAGAAGTAAGTAGTCGTCTTTCTCTCTTGCTCAACTGCGTGCGTCAGCGACATAGGAATAGAAAAAGAAAAGGCCTAAAGCCTAAAGCCCCTCAAGCAAGCAAGTAACATAAAGCCTGGAGAATGTCTTCCCGTCAAAGAGGGGCCTTGCCCCAGATCATATATAAGGCTTCCCGAAAGCTAGCTCTTTGAAGGGAAGTAAGTGGTGGGGCCAAGCACAGGAAGGGCACTCTCTCTCCAACCTGCCCGCCTACTTGAGAGCCCGTGTATAGTTGCTTTCAAGCCCGTGGATAAATGCCAGCTACCGTGGATAGATGCTTATTCTGGCTTGGGTCGATAGATGCCAGCTACCTAGCCTGTGGATGGATATATTTTTTGATTAGTTCTAGCATTGGGCCTACAGAAAGCAGGTCAAGCAGGGAATTAGCAGTGCCGCCATAAAGCAGTTCCGCCTGCAGAAAGTTTTTCAGCAGTTCAGTTCCGTTCTAAACCGTTAATAACCCAGCAGTTCATCCATTCATAACCCTGAGCCCTCACCCTATCGAATCATTCTATGGGTACTTAAATAAACTAGGGACCTAAGGAAGAAAAGAAGGAGGCTCCATCGAAGAAACCATGAGGCTCTCGAGGGCGAGGCCCAAGCCGGACCCACTACACTTGCTATTCGGGGCTAGACTCACTATACATTTCAGGGCTACACTGAGTACGTATGAGGCTAGACTCACTATTCCTGCCTCTACCAGGTAGCTATCGAACTGGTTATAACGTTGTATAAACCGGGCTATAGAAGCCTCTGCCGGATAGCTATAGAAGCTGGGTAGCTATAGAGTTAGTTGCCCTGCAGCTCGTTAGTTGCCGCAGCTAGTGACGCTAGTCGCCTTAAATAAGCTATTTTTCTAGTCGCCCCCAAAGAAGCTATTGACGCTATAGAATCCCTTCCGTTCACCCTCCTAAATAAGCTAAATAATCATTGACGTAGCAATTGACGTTCTAAAGCTATTGACATATCAATACTTTCGATTGACGACCCTCATTTAAAGCCCTACCCTCATTAGACCAGGGTGGGGTAGCGACCATAGCCTGCCTATCACTACTCCATACATCAGCACGTTTGAGGGAAGGAATGGCACTCGACCAATTGCCATAAAGACCGGTAGTAATGGCCCAATTTACCATACCAATTGAACCTCTATTTATATCTCCACAAAAATCTTCAACAACATCATACAAAAAGGTCTCCCCACAGATTGGACAACTAGTCTGGCAATACCTCTTTTCAAGAGTGGTGACGTCAATAATACCTCCAACTATAGGACCATCATGATAAACCCTTTGTTTGCAAAGCTATTTGAAAGCATGCCAGAAAACAAAATTAGCAAGTGGGCAAAAGAAAGAGATAAGCATGCTAAAGGGCAAGCAGGTTTTAGACCTAAACATTCCACAGTTGATCATTGTATAAATTTAAGGCACATCATCGAAAAATTTTTGGAGAAATAGGAAGAAGTCTTTTGTTGCTTTGTTGATTTCAGAAAAGTGTTTGGCTCGGTTCCTAGGGATAAGCTTTGGCACAGAATGGAGGAACTTGGGGTTCCTAAACATTTGAAAGCAGTTGTGCATAGGTTGTATGGAGAGGTGAAAGTCAAAAATTAAAACTTCAGTAGGCATTTCTGAAAGTTTTAGAAGTGATATCGAGGTCAAGCAAGGTTGCCCACTGTCTCCTACCCTTTTTGGTTTATATATCGACAAGCTTGAGGAGTGGTTAAATTCGCAAGGGGGTGATGGTATCTATTTGGGAAAGTTTGTTATAAGGCTTCTTTTGTATGCAGATGACCTTATTCTGATTGCGAAACTGGCTCTTGGTTTGCAAGAGCACTTACTATCCCTTGAACATTTTTGTAGAAGTGTGGGGATGCAAGTCAATACCAGCGAAACAATAGTGGTCTTCTCTAAGAAAAGAAAACATTACCAACATAAGTTCTACTTTGAAGGCAACATTTTGGAAGAAGTTGTGGATTACAAATACCTCGGAATTGACTTCAACAAAAATCTAAATTGTAATGGTTGTAAAAAGAAAATAACTTTGGGGGGTTGGAAAGCATTTTGTGATTTTCAAAACAGGTGTAGAGAGACAAAGTTATGGGACTGGAAAACCACTCAAACTCTTTTTGGGCTTCTAGTGATTCTGGTGATTCTCTATGGTTGTGAACTATGGGCCAGTAGTACATCGGACATGCAGTGGAGACAAATTGAGAAAATTTAGAAGCGTTTGATTACAAACTAATTTAAGAGTAAAAGTGCAGTTCCTTATGATATCTTGTTAAGTGAAATAGGGACTACTCCTATTGAAGCAATTGTTATGGTGTGAGTCATAAGGTATTTGAGAAAAATTGAGCAAATGGAAGAGGGTAGATGGCCTAAGGTTGTCTTTAATGATATATTGTGCAAGAGCAAAAAAACTTGGATGTAGCAAAATAACAAATGGTTTAGTAAATGGGGTATTTTCTTGAATGTGTCCCGTAAACAGCAAAGAGATAAAATCTTTTGTTATGGAAAAGTTCCACAAGCGTACTTGGGATAAGGAGCTAGGAAGAAATAAAAATTATTATATTGAAGTGTTTAATCCCACTCATAGTCATCAACCAAAAGCATACATAGAGGCCAATATCTCTTGGAGAGCCAAAATTCTTATTGCTCAGTTAAGGACTAATTCTCATCAACTCTGTTGTGAAGCAGGGCGTTGGAAAAGGCCAAAGGAAGTGTGGAAGAAAAGAGTATGCATTTTTTGTTCTTCCGGAAAAGTGGAAACATAAAAACATTTCATTTTAGAATGTGAGGCCTTCAAAGACAACATGGCAAGTTATGTAGATATGTTGGCAGCTAACTCTTGGGATAATCTATTTAGCGAGGGGTTTGTCGAGAAGCTGGGAGCATTTATTTTGAAGCTTCACAAAAAAGGGGCTGAATACATCAAGCAAATGAAGAAACAATATGTCCCATAGGCTATCTTTAGCCTCGTGGGTGTTAAAATTTCTTTCTTTCTTTCTTTCTTTCCTACGTAAATTCACTGGCATGAAATGTATTCTACAATTTAGTGTTTTCTTATAATTTTAAGAGATTTACATGGATTTACAGTTAAGAAAATAAAGTAACATAAAATATGATGTTTTGCCCAAATAACTTCTCCTTTTAGTGTTTTGGAAGGTCATTAAAGAAATGAGGTAAGAAATGCATTTACGTAATTTACTTGTGAGTTTATGTAATTATTTTAGAACTAATTTTGATTTGTATGATACAGGGAAAACCAGTGGAGAATTGATTGCGAATATGGATGAAATTACTTATGAAAATATTAAAAACTTGGGAAAACTAATTTGATGAAAAAATTGTGTAATGTTAGTCCAAAGAAAAATTCATTAGGTTCACGTCGAAGAAAGGATTAAAGTTTTAAACTTGTTCCAAAATAATTTTTATTTAATTATGCAGTTAAACAGACAGTTACATGACAGTTATTAATTTTTTTTGGTATATAAAACATTGATTTCTCATTTCAAAGGGGTGTGGCTTCATAGGTTACGAGACTTACATTTTGTTGTCTAATTAGACTTGTTGTAAGGACCGATCTGCAAATATTTTAGAAGTTATATAACATGCATTCTTGAATAAATATATAATTGTGTTTTTTTTTGTTTTATTGCATGTATGTTATATTTTCTGATTTAAATTTGTGGACTATTCATTGACTTCATTGATTTATAGTTCGTTGGAGGTTTATTTGATTCGTATATTTTCATAGATATACATACTATCTGGGATGTACAAATTGAAGAATTTAGCTGACCTGTTGGTTAATTGGATGTGCTAGTTCATGACACTTATTGTCTGATTACAATAGTTATTTTAAATATTATACACAATAAGAACATACGTTTTATTCTATTTGTGTTTTCATAAGTCATCAGCACTGGTCTCTTTTGAGAAAACTAACAAACCAGTGATTGATCTGACCATTATTGGTTTGTTATAACAGTTTATGAATTCATTCGTTTATCAAGATATATTATTGTCAAATTGTGTGATTTCTGCTATTTGTTTATGCACTGCTAAGAAGTAATACATGTTAATTTTTCTTAGGGCTATATCATTTTTTGCTTTGATAATTGCATTTCTTCATTAACACATTAAATTCACCCCATAACATCATAACATTATTCATATTTACATCACTATTCAGCAACATATGAAACTATGTAGAAAGAACAATATCATCATCATCAATGCAACGGAACATAAAGGAACAATAGAAGAAAAGTATTCACACATAGAGACACCAGGATTGGTCGGAGACCAGGGCAAAACCCACTATGGGGAAACCCCTTTCAAATTCTTCTTCTTATTAGATTGTCATTGAATGATTCAGCAAAAGAGAGTACAATGATCCATATCTTCATTCATACAACTATCTAGTAAAAATCAACTAAACAATATCCATGAGATGAACACAACCATGCTCATACTCAAAAACCTGATTCTGTAATGAACTGTCATTGTCTGCGATAAACTTTTGAACACTGCAGTTAACGAGCGAAAACTTTGGATAACTGAAAAAACAAATCCTAGTTTCCAGTCACACGGATGAGTCGGCCAACGAGCGACTGTAGTTGAGATTTATTTGTGCTATGTCTGCGACTGAGACCTAAAACCATAAAACATAAATGCAAGCTTTGGACCCTGCAATTTCACCTTCATACAAACCCATTCCTCCATGGATATGCCTCAGACTTGTGTGAGCCAAAAACAAGAAAGAGAATATAAGAATTCCTCATAATGATGTCCAAATGAGGTTGAGATCACTTGTATTTGTAGCCTTTTAAGGGCATCCAATTTGCTTTAGGGTCAGTTTGATCAAATATGCACATGTCGGCTTATAATTCAAAAATGCACTTTCCCTTGTCCAAATTTGATGATCTTTAGGTCAATTTTGGTCCTCTCAAAAAGAGGAATTCAATGCAATCATCATCTCCATCAAATGTGTTTTCCAAAGTGGAATTTGGCCCTAGTTTCCAATTTTAACATTCCCTCTCAACTAGGGAGAATTCCACCTGCATCATGTCATGTGTGTCCTGCCATCAAATCATATCTAATCTCAAGTATCTCATCATCACATATCGTCACTTGTTCATCTCGATTCATTTCTTGCATATCCTTGCTTATCTCTTGATTGTCATTGCTCATATGTTGAACATTCTCGAATATAAGAGAAGAATAATTTGACATCGGAGCGAAGCCTACGCTACCACCCTCTATTCATCGGGGAGCCACTGCTACCACCCCAGAATCACTACCAGCGGGGAACCTATTGCTACCACCCGAGAAACATTAGTGGGGAGAAAAATCTATGAACTGCATCAACATCGGAGAGCACATCTCAACCTGGAATCTGGTGGGGGAGCTAAACATCTACAAAACCATATCGAGAAATAGGTGATATAGGGGAACACATCTCAACCCATCCTATTTCATGTTGATATTCCCAGCAATGACTCTCAAGAGTCATGTGGTAGAACACCTACATCATAATCCGAGCTTGGGCTAGATATCTGACTTACCAAAAGGTAATGATCACATGCCCCAAGCTTCCTCAACCTGTTGGCCAAACAGGGAGGGACAATCCCAACAAGCCCGGCTTGTGGGTATGATGCCAACTAGGGTATAGTCTGCAAAGACCAAGATAGATGAGAAACGTCTCCAACCCTATGGGTAACAGATAGGGGTGATACCCTATTGTCTATATATCCCTCAACCCTAGGAGCCCTCCATCTCAATTCCACACCCTGGGAGCTCAAACAAGTGGGAAGAGTTGGCTCAGTGTCCTCGATCCATGATGCTATTCGTAGATCATAAACATATCATCTTTCCCATATCTAGTAACCATCATATCTCAATAGCAACAATCTCATGTTCATACAGGACATTAAATCAAATATTATATTAGAACAAAAATACACATATCACAAAAAGGATACCATAGTCATCCTCCCTCTCACAGAGGTAGCAACCAAAAGCCTAAGCTTGTCTCGTATAGCAGCACTAGCTGAAGATATCTTTCAATCAGATCCTTGTCATATACAGAACCTGCTCAAATGGCTCTCCAAAGAGCTTCTTCATCTTGCCTCACAGCTAGTCATGTTAGCAACATCGTACTCAACCTCGGTCGTGCTTAAAGCTACAGACCTCTCATCCAAAATATCATGGAATATATCATGCTAAAGAAGCACCCAAATGTGCTCGTCAATAATGATCCCAAACATCATCATTACATCCATGCAATTACATATCATAGAATGAATATCTCATATCCAAAATTGATCATCCCATGCATATATCTTGAAGGATGCTTGGTGAAAACTCAATGTGTATGAAGTGGCTCAATCATATATATATATATATATATATATAATATATAATATATATACAATAGGTGTTGGAACATCAATGCTTCAATCAACTGTCGGTTTCCAAGTCAAGTTCAACAATATCTCTTCACAACTTCTTGAAATTCAATTGAAGTGTCCAAGTATTTTCATTTCCACTTTCCAAAATTCTTCAATAGCTTCATGATATAGATTTTCTTTTCTAAACTTCAAAAAGTAATTCATCATGCCATGATTCTTCTTTTTGAACTTTAGAGGCCATCGCCCTCTTACTTTTATCATCAGAGGCTCATTACCTGTCAAGAATAGACCATTAGTATATATAAAAACCAAAATCAAAGTCATATATTGGACCACTTTTGAAGTATGCTTTTAGATCGACACATCATCTTGGCTTCACCAGATAACTGTCAATGTGGACATATCAAGCTTATGGAGCTTGCTTCATACAATGTTTTATGCAAACATAACACTTTACCAAACCAATATGCTTAGCCTTACATAGATCAATATTGTGCAATCAAATCAACTAAGTCATCTTATCAAACCTTTATATGCTAGATCAAAAACTAATATCAAAATCATCAATGTCACTGTGGACCAGGTGACAGGAAGAGCTCGCATCCAAATATCAAGTTATGACTTCATCTATTTTCATGCCAACAAATTGTCATTTACTAAGCAATATCAAACCAAACTTCATCAATCCATCATCATGATCATAATATAAATCATTTATGTCACTAGATGCAAATGCATACACCACGGATAAGTCATGCAGGTTCCATCCATTTATTGTGAGATTACTTCATCAATCCATCATCATGATCATAATATAAATCATTTATGTCACTAGATGAAAATGCATACACCATGGATAAGCATTGCAGGTTCCATCCATTTATTGTGAGATTACTTCATATTGAATCACAATTTTTTATACTTCAGCCAATGTGTCAATGCTAATGATGTCAACACATAATATCTAATGAGTACCAATATAAGTCACTGAAAGTCACTATGCCCATATAGCATTGTTATCAAGGCAAATCATCTGTCGTCAACTTAAATCATTAGGCATCAAGTTAGAAGCCAAAATTTGTTATCACAGTGAGATCTATAGCCCAAAACATATATGTCAACATCAAGTCAAAGTTCTAAATAATTATCAAGCATCGTGTCAAAACACCAAACATTGCTTATTTATATCAATCAACCAAATCTAGTCAAACCCTTGCAACTATATTAAATATTGTCACAAGCAAGCCTCAATGGTTAAATCATAATGACATATTGATATGCATATCTCGATCACATGAAAACACAAGTATAGTCAACATATTCACATTATATTAAGTCAAACATTCAAACTTCTTTGCTCATAGAACTTTTTGTTATCTACTCCATGTTTGTAGGACTGACATCCTTCAGGTGAACTTTTGATTTCATTCACAAAACTTCACTTTTGTGTCCTATAGACATAACCACACCCTTAGGCCTTCTTATGTGGGGTTGAGAGGTTAAAATTGCACCCTTAGGCTTGCATCCATGTGATTGAGGCTTAGATAAGGAAAACTCTTTCTTCTTAGACCAAAACTTTGTTGCAGATCGACAATATTAGATATTTGTCTATTCATGTCCATAAATATTACTTCAACAATGAATAATTTTATATACATATAATGCAAATGATAATAGGAGTAAGGATCTTATGGAGAGATTCTCCCTCTGAACAGGAAGCCACTTCTGTCATCTTCATTCAAGTCATCAACCTGTCTATAATACTATCATGCATCAGCAGATATGTTAGATCATAAACTCATATTATATCACATATTTATTATGGTCATATTTTTAGCATCATCTACTTCACCATTACATCATGACATCAATCTTTCATCAAGGGTTAGTGCCAAATAGGTAATAGGATTATATTTCAATAATCATGATCACATCATTACTTCTTTGTCACATAACTCAATCCATCAAGTCAAGGCATTCAATTATACCATATGCCATAATTACCAAGCTTATCAAAACTTAACCATGGTCAACAAGAAGATCATGAATATCAATCTCATTGTTACACTTTTATCATCATAGTTACCATGCCTATCACAAACATTATCAATAGTATCAAGTTGCCATCTATTAGAATCAAGGTGTTAGCCTTCTTTATGGGATCAAGATATCAAAAAATGGTATATGTTAGCCAAAAATTAAGCATACCAATATATCAAATATAAATATTAAGTAGCTTCATATAATCAAGAATTTCATCATGTTTAAACAGTAAGATATGTGTTCACTATCAAGTGCATCATTTCATCATAGATATCATGCATCAAAATTCCTTTCATATGCATAAATGAGCCATCTTTGAAGGTGATATACTCATCATGTCTTAGGGCTTACCTTGTCATCAATATTGTAGTTGAAACATAACATTGAAACACCATACGTACCTTGTAGTGTTTATATACCTATGCACCTTCTTATTTTACATCGTCAGTTGTAGCACTTTCTCACCTTTTCATCAAGTGCCTCTTTACCTTTCCAACGCTAGTTCTTCTCTTCTTGCAATAGCCATATTTCCTACATCTTAGATTATCCTCAAGAAGGATTCACTTATTATGTCTTATCAAGAAGTTAGAGGTATCCAAATACTCATGCAGAAAATATAAGTAATAATCAAAATAATAATCAGACCAATAATTCTAAACAAAAATAAAGACATAAAGGAGCACCATAAATTGAAAAGTATTTATCTTCAATGAGAGGTGATCATCTCCCTCTTGAACCAACCTTTAAGATTCATCAGTATACATTTTCCACTTGTTGTCTTCAATATATATTCATCAGCAACCAAGGCTAATAGAAACTATCCCATTTAGGGCTTTATCAAATCTATGACAAGTATGTGAGCATCTTCACATTAACTAGGTTTCTAGATTTCATATCTCAAATCTTTGCCATAAACTAGGGTTTCTCTCAAACCCTAATAGCCAAATTGCCTAGGGTTTCCTTCAAACCCTAGAATTCTTTTAGGTGTCATTCATCCTCTCTTGTTTCCATTAAGGGTGTCATCATAAGGGTGATATCCATGACTTTTCTTCATCCCAGCTCTGATACCATGTTAATTTTTCTTAAGGATATATTGTTCTTTGCTTCGATAATTACATTTCTTCATTAACACATTAAATTCACCCCATAACATCATAACATTATTCAGATTTACATTATTATTCAACAACATATGCAACTATGTAGAAAAAACAATATCATCATCATCAATGTAGTTGAACATAAAGGAACAATAGAAGAAAATCATTCACACATAGAGACGCCATGATTGATAAGAGACCAGGACAAAACCCATTGTGGGTAGAACCCTTTCAAATCCTTCTTCTTATTATATTGTCATTGAATGACTCAACAAAAGAGAGTACAATGATCCATATCTTCATTCATACAACTATTTAATAAAAATAAATTAAACAATATCCATGAGATGAAACCAACTATGCTTATACTCAAAACCCTGATTCATATGCCTGTAATGAATTGTCATTATCTATGGTCAGTTGTTGAACATTGCGTCAACAAGCAAAAACTGTAGATAACTGAAACACCAAACTCGAGTTTCCAGTCACATGGAGGACATGTTGTGTGAGAAAATGAAAGGCTTCAGTTGCACGAATGAGCCGGCCAGCAAGCGACCATAACCGATATTTATCTGTGTTATGCCTGTGACTGAGAACTAAAACCCTAAAACAGAGATGTGATTTTTGGACCCTACAATTTCACCTTTGTGCGAACCCATTCCTCTGTCGATCTGCCTCAGACCTACACGAGCCAAAAACAAAAAATAGGATAGAAGAATGTCTCAGATGATGTCCAAATGAGGTTGAGGTCACTTGTATTTATATCCTTCCAAGTGTGTCCAATTTGCTTTAGGGTCGACCTGATTGAATATGCACATGTGGGCTTATAATTCAAAAATACACTTTCTCGTCCAAATTTGATGATCTTTAGGTCTATTTTGGTCCTCTCGAAAAGAGGAATTCAATGCAATCATCATCTCCATTAAATGAGTTGTCCATAGTGGAATTTGGCCCTATTTTCCAATTTTAACAATACAATACATGATATTGGGTTTTATCTCATTGGTATTACAATGAATAGAACAATACTAGAAATGTTGGAGTAGTTTATATTGGTTTTTTATTTATTTCCTTTCATTTTAATTTTTATTTATGTGGTATTGTAAATTATTAAGATTGCATATTTGAATCTTTCAATTGACTCGCGGATCCTTTGTTATTGTAATTCTCCTTCCCATCTAAAGCTTAACCACTCGTCTTTTTTAAAAAACACCCTCTTATGAATAATTTGGTTTGCTGACTAGAAAATATATTTTAAAATATCAAATACAGGGATTACCCCCTGTGGATAGAGAGGGTTAGTGTCTTTCCTAAAGCAGGATGATCCTTAGATCCTCAGTGGATGTCCTTTCAAGCAATGAAGATTTATGTGTAGTCTAAAGAGAAAGCCATTAGATTCACATCAAAGAAAAAGTTAAAGTTTTAAAGTTGTTCCAAAATCATTTTTATTTAATCATGCAATTAAGCAGATAGTTACACAACAATTAATAAATTTGTTGTATATAAAACCTTGAATTCTCATTTGAAAGGGGTGTGGCTTCATAGGTTACAAGACTTACATTTTAGGGTTTGATTACATTTGTAACGATCTGCAAAGATTTTGGAAGTTATATAAGTTCATGCATTCTTGAATAAATATATAATTATGTGTCTCTGTTTTCTTTCATGTGCGTTATGTGTTCTAATATAAAATGTAGACTATTCATTGACTTGATTGATTTATAGTTTGTTGAATGTTTATTTGATTCGTATATTTTTATAGATATGCATACTATCTGGGATGTACAAATTGAAGTATTTAGTTGACATGTTGGTTAATTGGATGTGCTAGTTCATGACACTTTTGACTAATTATAATAGTTCTTTTAAATATTATGTACAATGAGTACACACATTTTATTCTATTTTTGTTTTTATCAGTCATCGACATCGTTCTATTTCAAGAAAATTAAAAAACCAGTAACTAACGTGAACATTATTGGTTTGTTATAACAGTTAATGAATTCATTCACCTGTCAATATACACTATTGTCATATTGCATGATTTTTGCTATTTTTTTATACATTGTTGAGAAGTAATACAATACATGATATTGTGTTTTGTCTCATTAGTATTACAACAAATAATATAATACTCGAAATGCAGGAGTACTTTAAGTTGGATTTTTATTATTTTTCCTTTCGATTTAATCATTATTTATGTGGTATTGTTAATTATTCAAATTCCATAGTTGAATATTTCATTTGAATTGCAGGTCCTTTTTTTATCGTAAGTCTCCTTCCCATCTAAAGCCTAACCACTCATCTTTTCTAAAAAGCACTCTCTTATGAATAATTTGTCCATACATATTTTCTTACTAGAAAATTCATTTAAAAATATTAAATATAGGGAATACCCCGTGTGGATAGAGAGGGTTAGTCTCTATCCTAAAGTGGGAGGTTCCTTAGATCCTCAGTGGATGTCCTTTCAAGTTTTTCTCTATCATCGAAACAATTTGGAAGCCAACATTATTTTGGCATCGTTGTCGTGGAGCGAAGTGTATAATATTATTTTCCTCGGTGATAGATAAATGGCTAAGTTTGTGACCTACTAGTGAACAGGTTCACAACAACACATGCTTTAGATGTTTCAAGCAAATATTTCTTGTTTAACTTTTCACCTCGTGAATCCTTGATTAAATGGCTATTTTTTAGGCTTGTATATCCACACAATTTTCTCCTTTAGATTTTTCTATTATACCAAGTTTTCCAATTGAAATCCCTGAAATAAATGTATGGGACTGCTACCTTCCTTGCTTTCGATGATATGAAGACGACAATCCTGCTCAACATCTAACTGAGTTCCAAAAATGCATATCCAAGATTGGGGTTTACCATGAGGATGTACTCATGAAATTGTTCATGATGCCTTTGGAAGTCAATGCCTGAAAATGGTACAGGACACTCCATCTTGGTGGTATTTTATCTTTGAAAGATTTTCATGCAATTTTTCATGAACATTATAGAATTGTATATCCCTCTAAAGTACTCCTTGAAGATTGTTGCCATTCAAATGACCATTGTAATAAACATGTTGATGGATCTCAGTTAGGGTTTTAGGGAGGTGAATGTTATGTTAATAATGAAGTTGTAAGTTAGTAGGATGAATCTGATCATTCTAATGAAATATGTTTACCCTCTTTCACTTTACAAAGTGAATGTTTAACTCAACATGGCATTATATATAGTCTTAATTTCCAAGAGAACCCTAAAGAACCTAATAATATAATTATCATTGTTGACTTTGGTTTTTCTTTATTTGATTCTCATGATCGTACTACTAATAAAGTTTATGAAGCAAGCAATGTTGAAGAAGAAATTATGTCCCCAACCACATCAATGTTATCTATTCATGATTATACAGATCAACCATCAACTGTGGAAGACCATTTTCAAACAACCAGAAACATATGGGTTTTTGTTTTCAATAATTCTTATATCAATTCATTTGATGTGTATGCTAATTATTCTAAACCGCCCATATATGATGAGTGTGATGATTGCAATTAATCCTCTGTCACAATCTTGAAATAGAAGATGATTATGAGTTAGATTTTGGTTTGCATTCATTGCATAATTATGAATCCTTCTATACTTATATAAATGAGGATATAACTAAAACAACACTTTTCCATCTTCCTTATATTGAACCTATTTATGATAATTGTATTGTACAATAGATAGATTATGAATTCGGCTCTAAGGCTATTGTGTTGAACTTTATGGTTATTATTTTATTTTCAAATTATATTATGGCTAACCCTATGACAATTCAAGATAACCATGAGGAATAAACATATATAAATTCTTTTCATGAATAGGTTACTTACATTTCAAGGTGTTATCAATCATATGTTCATACAGAATAGTGTGATTTTGTTGAAGAGTGATTGAGTAAATATTTTGAGAAAAAATATTCATATTATCAATCAAGCATATTTCTTGAAGGCCTAGTAAATGATTTTTTTCCTTACTTCTTTCAACAATTGAACATATTACTATTTTTGATAAGTATGAAGCCCATAAGTAGGAACTATGCAGCTAGTAAGATTTTAACTTGGTTGCATTGGCTCTTTGATTTCTTTGAATAGTTTTGTTATTGAAACATGTGTATATAAATTATGTACATAAATAAACCTTTTTCAATTTCAATACATATACCTTATGTCTGTCAAACTATGGATGAAATAGATATGAAAGCATCACATATTAAGACCTTAAGTGATCATTGCAATAATGAGTTATGGATTGAGAATATTTCCCTAGTATATATCATATTGATGAGTATGGAAAATATCTCTAAATATTTCATCCATACTAGTAGGTTGATGGGTAATTAATTTTGTTAAAAGGCTTAGATATCATCCCTATACTTCTTTCAGCGTTCATGTTGAGAATTTTCTTGACCACATCTCTATTTTCTTTGTACTTCTTACACATGAATATCTAAAGATGTTTACCTTAAAAGTACAAATCTATAAACATGAGTTTTGACATTTACAAAATCTAATGAATACTGAGGCTATTTTTTGTACTATTTATTTATAAATATACTCCATACATGAGACCTTCCTTACTCACCATACTACTCTTTACTAATAGAAACTAATCATTTTTCAATGGGCATGCAAATAACTCCACTAGGGCTATGGACACTCGCTGGCAAAGCGGTACGTGGTTACCCTAGTGTGTAATCGTCCCATAATCATTTAAGTTGATCCAAATGGGGCATGCTAATATCTCTGCCAAGGATATGGACGCTCGCTAGAAATGGAGCAAGGTTAGTGGTATTGGGTCAAATCCTAGTGTGTGATCATCCCATGAATATTTAATGAAATAAAACTAAAGCTTCTACAACACATATTTTTATGTGAATGAAAAAGTGATGAAATTTCTTTAGTTAGGATAGTGGATGACTCCATCAGGGCTATGGACACTTGCTGGCAATGAAGCAACTCCCGAATTCGGAAACTCATGTGGTGGAAAAAAATGGGGAAGTAAAAATCCCTAATAACTAGTATAAATAGTCTTAGTTGAACATTACTCTGAAACAAATTTCGTATATGTGCTCTTAAAACTAGTACCATAACTTTTACAATCTCTCAATAAATAAATATAAGAATGCAATTGTTTATATATGGTTTTGAAATTCACCCATGAAGGATGAGATACACATATAATTGTGATTTTTGAGACATAATCATAATAACCCTAGTAAATTAAAGGGTATGAACAATTGTCTTATATATTAATAACTTGGCTCATCAAATTTTGTATTTGGATTTTATATGATTAATAATGATGTCATTCTTATTGTTGGTTATGCAAAACATTAAGATGCATGGGATTTTCTGTTATGAAACCAGCTCACCAAAAAAAATAGAAAAGATAGATGAATGCCTTAGAAATAAGCCTCTTCGAGGGGGGAACCTCATTTACATTTCACAAATGAACAATTCTTGGATTATACAAATGACACGACCTCCTTTATATATATAGGAGTCTAAGGGGTCATAATATAATCAGAGCCGACGTAACAATAATAATGTAAGGGCACAATAATAACAATAGTGGGCTTCTATGGGGCACAATAATAATAATATGGGGACTACATGGTTACACCAATATAATAAGGTGGTTGTACTATAACAATAAGGGGTTACACTAGTAGTATAGGGACCTAACATGCCCCTCTCCTTCAAAAAGTGTTGTCCTCAACGCTTGAGTAGTTCTTGATGCTTCTGTATAAAATTCTTGTCCTCCCATGTGGAATTTTCAGTAGGTAAGTTCTTCCATTTGATGAGATACTCTGAAATTGTTTGATTTCGTAGTTGTTGGGTTCTTGTTTCTGTGACTACTCCATGTTCCAATATGATTTTTCCTTCCTCGTCGAGTTCTGGCAATATTGCTTGAACTGAGATCTTCTACAACTTTTGAATGAGTGGCCACACTTCTTCGTCCTTCTTCCATTCATCCCTTGCTTCATTTATCCAATCTAGTTGGATAATAGAAATAGCACCAAACAATGCTTCCACATCCTCATCCTTTCTTAAGAGTGCATATGCAACAACATTTTTCTTCCCTTTTTTGTAGATGATTTCAAAGTCATAACCCAACATATTTGTGACCCATTTTTTCTGTTTTTCTAAAGATAATCTTTGTTCTAAAAAGTATTTAAGACTATCATGATCCATTTTTACCTTGAAGTGTCTTCCCATTAGGTAAGGTCGCCATTTCTTAAGTGCATGTAGTAGTTCCAACATTTCCTTCTCATAAATAGCTTGCTTGAGATGTAGCCGTAAAAATACCCAATCTCCTACATCAAAACTTCTTTCACTATGATGTTGATTTGCCTGTTGTTTCATTCGATTCTGCACCAAAGTGGTGTTATCTTTTAAAAGTTGGAGAACTTGTTGTCGATGCTCGATGTGATCTTTCACTTCTTGAATCTTTTTCTTCTTGATATGTCCTTCTATATTGAGAGTTTTAGGAGTGGTAATTTCTTCTAATGCATTACAAGATATGGTCGGATTCATTTCTTGATGCTCGATGTGATCTTTCACTTCTTGAACATTTTTCTTCTTGATATGTCCTTCTATCTTGATAATTTTAGGAGTGTTAATTCCGGCCAATGCATTACAATATATGGTTGGATTCATTTCTTCATTCTCGATGTGAGCTTTCACTTCTTGAACCTTTTTCTTCTTGATATGTCCTTCTATCTTGAGAGTTTGAGGAGTGGTAATTCTTGCCAATGTTTTACAAGATATGGTCGGATTCATTTCTTCTTTCTCTAGGGTTGGTTTCTGGTGTATATCCTCTTCTTTTGATGTTTATTTATCCTTTTCTTCCTCCTCTTCACAATCAATGTAAAATAATTTCTTCTCAACACACTTATGAACTTTAATGTATTTGTTATCACAATTGTAACAAAGTCCTTTTGCTCTTTTTTCTTCCAATTGTTGTTGTGTCACCCTTGTAGGTTGTGGAAGGCTAGGAGAAACAACACTTCCATGTTTATAGTTGTGAGGGGTAGAATTCCTTGTTGCCATAATTTTGCTTTCCACTTTTCTTGCCAACCTGAATGCCTTCTCCAATGAATCAGGTTCCCAAAGATGAACCTCATGTTGAATGTTTTCCTTTAAAGTCCCTATGGAGACATCAATCATTTGCTTCTCTGGAATATCATTTTCCCTTATATTCAATTTTTGAAAGTCCTCAATGTGCTCTGCCACTGAACACTTTTGTTTGAAATTTATCAATTGGCTAAAGAAGGTGTTTATCTTTGTATCCTCATAATGTGTTATCATTTCCTCCTTGGAAATTGACCATGTGACAAGTGTTTTATGAGAACAAAGCCCTTTATACCATAAAAATTGATTCAGTTCTAAATAATTAGATGCAATACATACCTTTTGTAACAGCGGTACACCATGTAGATCAAAATATTTCTCCATCTGTAGTATCCAATTTACCGGATCCTTGCCATCAAACTTCCTCATCTCATTTTTTCTTGATTTTAGGAGCTCGATCTTGAAACAATTTTAACTCTGTAATTTTGGATCTTCCAGTTCTCAACTCGTAGCCTGCAATAGAAATCTACCTCCTATTTCCAATGCCACCAGTCTAATCAAAATTGGATTCTCCAAGAAAGAGTTATGCACAATCTCCCAAGATGACTTGATTATATACCTTTTTAGAATAGTGAACTTGTATGAAGTGCCACGTGTCGTTGTTTTGACCTTCGGATCTAAAAAATACACACAAACAACTTCAGTCCATCCTCTTTCTGTAACTTCTTACAAAATTTCAATCTGATGCTCAGAGATAAAGTTATGACGATTTTCCCAAGATCACCTGTTTAAGATGTAATTTGGGAGTCTGGAAAAACCCTAGCTTCCTCAAATCATATATCTGAAACTATAGTGAGACAAGATCAGAAATTAGGACCCAAGGTTGAGATCGATTTCTTCTCAAATGAGTTTTTTTTTAGCTTTTGAAACTTCGTAGCGAAAATGTTATAGCGAAAATTCCACGATGACGTGTTTTAGATGAAATTCTAGAGCTTGCAAAAACTATAAATTCCTCAGATCATATCTCTGAAAATATAGCGATACAAGCTTTGAAATTCGGAGCCGAGGTTCAGAGTGATTTTGTCTCAAATGGGTTTTCTTTTTAGCTTCTGAAACGTCACAAAAAAACAAAAATTATAGTGAAAATTCCACGATGACCTGTTTGGAGCAGCGAAAACCTTAGAATCCAAAGCTCTGATACTAAATGTTATGAAACCAGCTCACAAAAAAGATAGAAAAGATAGATGAATGCCTTAGAAATAAGCCTCTTTGAGGGGGCAACCTCCTTTACATTACACAAATGAACAATTCTTGGATTATACAAATGACAAGACCTCCTTTTTATATATAGGAGTCTAAGGGGTCATAATATAATCAGAGCCGACATAACAATAATAATGTAAGGGCACAATAATAACAATAGTGGGCTTCTATGGGGCACAATAATAACAATATGGGCACTACATGGGTACACCAATATAATAAGGGGATTGTAATAATAACAATAAGGGGTTACACTAGAAGTATAGGGACCTAACATTTTCATTCTCTTTTCTAGGATGGATTAGGGTTTCCATTCTCCTGCATTAGTAGTCATTTTTCCTCCTCCCAGTTAATAAATAAAGAGTTTTTGTAATGTAATAATACTTTATTTTCCTTGTAGCATAAATGAGGCATCTCCTTGCATAAATCATAAACAAGTCGTACTAACTTTTTCTCCTCCGAAAAATTTCAATATTTTCTTTATTTTCATTGAAAATCAATTATGTATACGTGAATTCTTACAAAATTTGTGCTAATTCTTTGAAATAATTTGCATTTTGGTAGGAGGCCCAAAATTGTCCATTGGATATCATCAAACGATTAGATTTCATTTAAACTGATAGTTATAATTTTATATCTTATGGTAACTTAAGGAAACATTAAATTATACCTTCTTCAATCCTTTTAACTTAATGGTTGGAGTGAATTCCATCCAACTGCTCCGAATATTTTAATAATAGGATGATCTACGATCATTTCAAGAGTTGCAGATAGCACCTGACTTAAGGATGTGCCTACCACCTGAAATGATCTCATTGTTGCTAGTGTTTTGATATGAAAACTCACAATACATTTTAGGTGGAAACCTAGGACCTTGTTAATGCCCTCTTTTCCACCCGAAAGGATCCAATGAACAACAGCCTCTGATCTAACAGCCATTATTACCTATCAGAAGGAAACATGGAGGGATATTAACAAGCCTCTTATGATTTGAATGATCAAACGGCTATATTGTGACTCGATCGATGACTCCTATGTCACATTGAATGCCAACACATGCGATAATTAGCCCCTTCATAGTGTTTGATAAAGCTGACAATTATATTATTTTGATCTAACAACGAAGTTAAATTTTTGTTTGCACCTCGTACAAGGATAAAAGTAAATTGAGTGAAGAAATCAGTAAGTTTCCAAGCCCTCTCGTTGCATTTGGATATCATTCTTTCACAGTGGTAAAATAAGTATCTCCCACATACCATGAGAAATTATAGGTAAAATTATTAACAGAACAAATTTGTAATACATTAGCATTTATCGTTTATAGCTATCTAATAATATACCACAAGGTACTAAAACATTTTAAAGGAGATTTTGATCTTAATACATATTAACTCCATGCCCAAATTAGAAGGCATGGGGTCTGCAGTTCTTGTTGCCTCGCAAGGAGACACCATCCCTAGTAGGAGCTGGATGTTGTAGTTCAATTCGATCCTTTTCGAAAACTAGGCTTGTTTTGTGAATTCCATCTCACATAAATCTTCATCCTCTTGCTGATGGTCTGACCTAGCCTCTTAAATACATGTTTGAAATGTTGACCCTCTTCTTATAGTTGATCCCTAAATCACACGAAAGAGTTAATCAGTAAATCAAAATAAAGCTTCAATTATAAAGTAGTGACATTAATATAAGTGATGTCACATCTAAATAGGAATATGTGTATATATTATTCTTATTATCATTAATCACATGTACACATATATGCTCTTGAATCAAATAACTAACTAATTAGATATTGTATATCACTAAAAATTATTAGAATTATAATCAAATTATGGTGTCCATATATTGGGAAATAAGTCTTAAAAAGGGTGAAACATTGTCCACAAAATGGGTGGAAATAAATGATAAAGATATATAAAAGGAGTTGACTTTTGTAATTATTTGTCATACATATTATAAACCATGATTTTATAAATTCTAAAAGAATTCTATTAATACCTATAAATATAATCCTATTTGATCCAAACTTAAACAGGAACGCTACAACTTACAGATATAATCATAAACACAGAGATCAGTAGAAAAAGACTTCATTTCATTAATAGAAATATATTGAACTATGCTTACAAACATAATGGAAATAAGATAGCTAAGGCGATGGTAGCTTATCTCTGAGAAGAGATGTGGCGGCTACATGCCTCTGAACAGAGTTACAATGAGGCTAAATGGCGTTTTTATTATTTAACAATAAGATAAAACCCTAAACAACTAAAACCCTAACCCAAGGAGATGTAACACCAAGAGTTTATGGGCCCCGTTGGGGTTAGTTGGGCAGCCAACTTCCTGAGGTTGTAACTTGGTCATATTATCTCTTTTTGACGCATATGATACCTCGTTGGAAATATCTTTCCGAGGAATACAACTGACGAAGAGAATTTTTCCAAAAGAAACGTCGTTTAGGGCCTTAAAACGGCTCCGGAAGTTCAGGACCCGAAAACTGCCAAAAATAGTAATTTGTGCTACATTTAAGGAAACTGAAAAACTAAAATAAACAATGGTGAGGGTCCAAGTGGAATAGGTGGGTGGCCACCAATATCCACCTGGATCACTATTAATATGAAGAAAACTCCATTTTATGAACCATATTGTGCATATGCTATTAGGTTAAACAAGAAAGTTAATTCACCAAATTGTTTCACACCCAATATGAAAATGAGCCATAAATCAATTTTAGCTTTAATTTTTAGATATTTTTAGAACTTACTTTTCTCTTTAGAGTTTCTCTCTCCTCGTCACCCCTTGAGCATAATGCTATATAAGATTTTCAAGAAAAAAAAAATTAAAACTTTCAAAATATTATCACATTGATAAAAACCTTTTTCACTTGGACTAAACAAAAGCTAAAGATAAAAACGTTTTTAGTCTTATTACATTAATAACACTAGCATATAATAATCCACAATTGTGAGATAAAATACAAAGTTCAAAAACCATTTACAAGAAATTCTATTATTAATAACAAAACCTTTTAGAAAAATTCACATAGGAGTAATATCGTCTACGCGTTTCGAACCATCCAGTGTGGTTCATCTTCAGGACAAGATGATGAATCAAATCTAGGCAATGAAATAAATAGATGAAGAGAGCAACTAACTAGCCATTAGAAAAAACAGCTAGTTTGACTAAAAATATTTATTTATCAATTTATTATTATTTTTATTTCTATTTCTATCTTTTATTTTATTTTTATTTTTATTTTTTAGGTTTTTTACCGAGATTAAAAAGAATTTATTATTATTATTATTATTATGTATTTTATTTTTAATTTTTTCTTGAATAAATCGATTTAAGTTATAATGTTATAATAAGAAGAATATAAAAACAAATAAATAATATTTTGGAAAGATTTGAATTTTAAATAACATCAAATTAAATAATATCTATATTGTAAAAATAAATAAATAAATAATATTTTGGAAAGTTTGAAATTTAAATATCTATATTATAAATAAGAATTAATATAACTAGGGATTCAAGGGCAAAAAAAAAAAAACTCTAGGAGTTCAGGGCAGGGATCCAACACCTATTGATGCTCCAACCATCGTCTTTGTTAAGATTAACGGGCCTTTTTTCAATTTCTAAGGCCTCTCTAAATTTATGATGGTGAAAATGGTCAACCCTAGCTATGACTTTAGCCTCTTCTATACGTATGTGATGTTTGGTCTTTTCTGCATGTTCTGCCAAGGCGGAGGAGCGAAACCTCCCGTGTTTGATGTCTGCAGCATGTTCACAAATCCTCTGATTTATTGATCGACCAGTCTCACTAATGTAAGGAGTCCCATAGGAACAAAGAATAATATAAACCCCCTTCACATCCTTGGCGTTAACCGGGTCCTTGACCGAACGAAGAAAACTTTTGATGCTCCAACCATCATCTTTGTTAAGATTAACGGGCCTTTTTTCAATTTCTATGGCCTCTCTAAATTTACGATGGTGAAAATGGTCAACCCTAGCTATGACTTTAGCCTCTTCTATACGTAAGTGATGATTGGTCTTTTTTGCATGTTCTGCCAAGGTGGAGGAGCGAAACCTCCCACGTTTGATGTCCGCAACATGTTCACAAATCCTCTGATTTATTGATCGACCAGTCTCACCAATGTCAGGAGTCCCATAGAAACAAGGAATAATATAAACCCCCTTCACATCCTTGGAATTAACCAAGTCCTTAACCAAACGAAAAAAATTTCAAATAATACAAAAAAATCTAAACTCAATAATAATAATAATAATAATAATAATAATAATAATAATAATAATAACAATAACAATAACAATAACAATAACAATAACAATAACAATAACAATAACAATAACAACATTTTACAAACCTCAATAAACAAAATAAAATTTATCTCTCTTTACTATACAAAAGATATGAATAAAACTATAATGGCGCTATAAAGTCAGTCAGGAACCATTATTACATATAATTATACCTGAGATAGACCATTGGTCAATAATTATGAGATGTGCAAGCTCACTTGACCAAGTTAAATGGTTTACATATTGAAAAAATGACTTCCTTATTGGTTTTAGGTTTTATTCACATAACTATCCTTTTAAATACACCCAAGTTTATATGTTATATATTTATTATCCCTAAGCTAGCCTTAAAATCCACTTTATAACATTTTATTAAAATTATTCATATGAAACCTTTCTTATCACATATGTGAATCATATTGAACGGAGGTTTATGTTAAAATATTTATTACACAATTTGACATTAAATCAGTACATGAGGCCCACCACACACGTGCACATGTTGTTGGGTGAGATGAGAAGGTTAATTTATTGACTAACTCTCCATCTAAAAAGAACCAAGGTCGTTAATTAAAATCATCATGCACCCTTGGATTTATTTGGGTCCCCAACTTAAATGAATTTCTATCTTCTTTTATCACCCATAAACTATGATTCTAACCTATCCATTATTACTTCCAAATTTTTATTTAACTTTGTGAATAATTAGGCCAATAGGCCTTCCTATGCATCAACAATCGTCAACACTTTTACCTTGCTCCGTTGGATCAGGTGAGACACTTTCAACCGTTGATTTGAGGTGTCACTGCTTTTTCCAAATATTGATTGAGTTGCGTTACTGCTTTTTCCAATTCACACTTGAAGATATTTTTACTGCTTTTTCCTTGCCAGTTGTTGTTGCTGTTCTTTCTTCCCTAGCTTTTCCCTGGCTTTTGGCAAGCACTTATTAGTATTAAGCATCTCACAAAGCTCGTTCTCACTTTCATCTCATCATTTTCTTTTGCCTTGTTTCTTGTTCAAGTTTATTTTCTTTTTATTGTTCAAGTTTATTTTCTTTGTTGCTCACAGTTGTCCACATCTAGAGACTCTGAAATTAGAAAAAGTGTGGGAGAAAGTTCCAGGGATGCTTTAGCAATGCTTCTTGACCACCGTCCCAAAACAACAGATGAGATCTTTAGCTTTGATGAACAGATTCCATGACAGGAATCGGCTGTGAATGTCGGCCTTGACATGATAGATGTGTGTTCCATCAGATCCATATCTGCTGGTGTTGGAGAGTTGATTGTTACACCCACCATATCATCTCAAGTGCCGAGCAAAATCAATCGTTTGAGGATGAGAGGATGAAGAAAAGGCACAGCCATAAGATTCCCAGAAGAGGTTGTATGCACAGCTTCCTTCATCATTTTATTATGTATGTTTATGAATGCCTTACACACAAAATACCGCGGAGGAATGGTTGAAACGCAACTAGGTACAACATACTAGGTATGCTAATAAATTTCCGCTTACACCTGCTGATTCAATTATATTAATAGTGGTCTTTTTTCATTTTAATAACATGATGTTCCTATCCCCTGATAACCTCCGTGATTGATTGTCTGAGGTTTTTACAGGAAAATAAAACAGTCAAGAAGATGAAACGGTGGATGGTAATGGGAGCTTGGCAACGTGAGAGCGGCCAATGCATTGCATGACTCAAAATTTTCAATGAGGCCCCTTAGTTTAGGATAGCAAAACATTAAACATATATCAGGAAAGAAATGTATGACCTTGACTTTGTTTGAAGTGGGAGAAACTAGATGTTTAAAAGAACTCAAGAAATATGTTCATAACTTGATCTTCAGTGTGGGAAAAATGTGCCAAAATTTTGATCATATAGAAGTTTTTAAATATTTTTGTGTATCACTATGCGCTAGTGTGTTGGTGTTGAATGACAGGTCGGGCAAGTTATATGGTATTCAAACTACTCAAAAAGAAAAACAAATAGAAAATATCTTATTCTTTTCTCTGGTTATTTTAAAAGACTTGTAAACATTTAATTCAGTTTTTTCATTTTACGCTATAAACTTTTTGTATATTATTTTTTTTTGAACTTGGGATAATCAAACTTTTTTAGATGGCACAATTATGAAAATAGTTTATAATTCTAGAAATGAAGTATATTGGTTTGGAATTTTCATGGTTTAAATTGTATTTTTAAATACTGAAATAGATACAATGCTTTGACAGTCTATTTGGACAATTAGATCATATAGACTAATACACCACTAAAATTTGTAATT